>SNQJ01S0018420.1:187484-201300 GCA_010110895.2 Picea sitchensis | reverse complement strand
AAAACATATGGGATTTCAAGTGATACTAACCAATTTGGAGTCACACATTTTCACATTGTCCCCCACATTTCATGGAACCACCATTGGAAATCATGATTTGAAAATTATTGACAACACGGATGTAACAATTGATTTCTTGGGAAATGCAATGATGATCAAAGTTATTGGTGGTACCACTATCCACAAGGATGATGGCTTTCCTATTTTTGATGTAACCAATTAATTTGAGAGTCTGGGGAGCGGAGAATCTAGTGAGGGAATTAAGTGAAATCATCGGGTCAACGTCTGGTGGTTCAGAGGGTGGGGTGAGGTTAGATGGTGGTGGTAGTTCCCCCATAGGTGGAACAACAACATCTTCAGAAATGTCCTCAGTCAAATCCATAAAAATGTTTTTTTCCTTACACTTGTGCCCGAGAAAATATTTGTCATCACAATTATTGATCAGAGGATCAAATTTTGCTCAATTTTCAATGTTCTTGGAATGCGACGAAAATAGTGCCATTGCATCCGTCTCGTCTTCCTGATTCCAGCAGTATATTTACTTTCTCAAACGGAGTCCGTATGGAGAAGATATCGCGATCTGTTCGCCAAGGCAAACAAGCAAAAAATTTTGGATGCTGATTGTACCTATCCGTACAGTCCGTACGGTGATGTGGCAGGGCTATACCGTCCATACGATGACGTGTCAGGTGGATGATGTGGCACACTTACATTGGTTGATGGTTATCGAATCAGGGAATGACATGTGTCATTGGTGGCCAATGATGTGAGGACACGTGGCCCAATCCATTGGCGCCACGTGTCACTCGTTGACTGGTTGATATGCTTATGTAAAACTAATGGAGGCCACAGGGTTCGACCCCCGGACCTCCCATAGCACAAACCTTTACAAGCCTCCGCTAACCATTATGCCGCCCATTGTTCCTTGTCATATAGGTCAACGCAATTCTATTTAAGTTTGAATGTTGTGTTACACGGAAAGGGGGGCGGGCCGGGGCCTAGCCCCGACCCGTGGTTTCATTCCACACCATATAACCATGTTATAATATGTTGTGCGCGGATATATATATAACAATGAAACAAAGTTTGTAACCATATATTAAAATGTGGCGCGGTTATAACATTTGCGCATGGGTTTTGATATGGCCCACGGTTCTTTTATATATATTACATATGACCCCGAGTTGGAGCGTGGGAGTCATTTTACACGGTTTTCCAACGGTTAAACCACCTTTTATCCACGCGCGAGGTCACATGGCCATATGCCCAGGTGCCGAGGCGGTTAGGGGCTGGCGACCCCTTAACCGTTCTACGGTTTGCACCGTTGGCACGATTGCGCCTGGTGCTGGGTTTTTGCGCTTAAAAGAGCGTGTGAGCCAGGTTCATGAAAAAGGGGTGCGAATTGTAGAACCAGAGACAACAAGCTTGAAGAGAGAGACTTCCAGGAGGCCTAACTTCTTCATTTTTCGACCGATTGAGGTGCCGAAAGAGCCCAGACAGGGGTTTTGGGATGCTGGGAAGTCATTGGAGCAGTCGGTTTGTCAGTTTGAGCATTGTAAGACATGTTTTGAGAATTTGTTTGAGCAATTAATAATAATGATCCATTGGAAGCTGGACCATGAGATGTAGCCCAGAAGAGGGGTGAACTCCTTTATCAATTGTTGTGCATATGTGTTTATGTTCAATGTTTATGCTGTTGTCCATATATAATTTGCATAAATAATCCTTTATTTTATGTGTTGCAAACTGATCCTTTTTCTTTAAACACATAACATTTCACTTGTAATAAGTTTTCAAGTTTTTCAAGTCTTCTTCATTTTTAGATCAATTATAACAAAGACCCTTGAGTTGGAATTCATCCATTTCATCCCTAGTTAATTTCTGTATCTTGAGGGGAGCGACAGGTGGGTGAAAATTGGTGGGTTTAGGGCAAGGAGGAAAGGAGGGTTTGTGGGTCTGGGTAGGATACAATCTGTTGGGCTTCCTTGGCTCGTTGAGTAGCTTCCAACTAGGTCTGGGGGAGTTCCATGAGAACATGGGAACAAATTTCATATTTTAATCCACTGATAAATCATTCCCTAAGCAAAGCATCTAGCATGCCCTCCATTCTAAAATCCGAGTGCTCAAATGCGACAATAAAGTATTCCACTATCCCAGACTGCTTTAACTTGGTCAAATGACCTAAATGGTGGGTGTTAGAGTTAAAGTAGTCATAAATTTCAGCCACAAACTGTGTCCAAGAAAGATACCCTTAGCATGCCTTTTTTCACCATTTCCACCATTTCCATAATTTCGGATCCAGATGTATGACAACATAAAGAATCTTGGATAAATCATCAGTAATGCCATGTAAAGAGAAATAATATTCCAATTGGGTGACCCAACATGTAGGATCTGATCCATCAAATTTGTTCACCTCCATTATGGGAGGGCGAAGGTCTCAGGAAAAGTGGGTAGTATGAGGGACTTGGTAGTGGGAAGAGTCATGGTCATCCTGATAAGATGGTTTTTCAGAAAAGGAAGGGTTATGGGAATGGCCCAACACGTGTTCTTTGAGGTCTTTGATGTGGGAAAATTGTTCATTAAGGATCTCAATAGTTGAATTGATTGAGTTAATTTTGGTACTCATAGTCTTGATGTCTTCCTTGTTCTGTTGGGTGTCAACAATCAAGGCATTGAGTTCTTTGGATTGTGTGGTAGTCATTTGAACAATTGAGCAGGAAAATGGTATAGGGAAAACAAAAGGGGTATAGATGGGTTGGTGGGACCATGGAGAATAAGTGTGTCAAATGATAGGTACCACTACGATCAAGGAGAAAAAGGGGAATCCAAAGAGATAGGAGCCAAATAAGGGTGTCAAAGACGGGTCGGGTCCACAAAAAAATTTGTGTTAAAAATGAAAGGTATTACTAGAATCGAGGTGAAGAGAGGAACCCAGTCGGATAGGTCCCAAATAAGTGTGCCAATGGGACAACTCTATTTTGTTTTTACTCCTGCGGAGTAATACTCCATCCTAAATAATATTGCAGTGAAGAAATCATTGGAAACATGCCAACAAATTTCCTCATGCGGTCACATGTAGATGCACATGCACATGTGCATGCATGCAATATTATGCATTGTTCATGTAACTATGTGATATATTCATGATCATTCTATGTAATTGAGTGATATATGTTATATATATGAACATACCCATAGACGTGGAGGAAAATGCAAGTGAAAGCGAGTACATTGTGTGAGGAGAGGATGGTTGTATGCCTATGAAGGCTATTGTAATTCTCCTGAATAGAAGAAGATCGATAATCATTGCTCGTGGCTTTTTCCCGATTTGGGTTTCCACATAAATCACTGTATCAAGTGTATGATTAATGTGCTTGGTTTTATGCGTGTTTGATCTTGCTTAGTTTATGCTCTGTTATATTTTCTTTTTTTTGCTTCTGTTGCCTAACAAGTGGTATCAGAGCTTAGGGTTGAAGGATTAGAGAGCGAAGGAGAAAATAATCTAGTTGTTGTATTGAAGAGCCGAGCTAAGCTGAGTGAAGTGGAAGTGGAGAGCTGAGGACATATTTTATTACATCGTCGCAGGTCATCCCTATGGGACAGTGCGATGATAGCACACAAACTTACGAAATTTTCAAAAAGTGTGGAATCGTCGCGGGTTGTACACAACACACAATGTTTCATTGTCGCAGCCAACACATTGGACACATAGCGACGTCATCGCAAGAGAAAGTTTGACACAGTGTGACGATTTGAGTGAAAATCGTTGCAGGATACCCATTAACACAGTGTGATGATTTCCTAATCGTCGCAGATGATCTTCATATAGGGTGCGACAATCATAAAAAAAAATTAAAGGCTAATAAAAGGATTCGCATGATATAATAATTAAATGGTTTTGTCTCATTTAAAGGTTTTATTTTTTGTCTCATTAGGCATGCTGGAAACTTTGTCTCATTGGGCATAAAACATGGTGGAGGATTATTGATCCGAAAAGATCTTTTAAACGACAATGGTTGAGTTATTTAGAATGTGTTAATTAACCATTTAGGAAGTTGAATGAAAGAGGAAGAATTAGGAATGAAAAATGACAGCCATATATACATATATAGATCTGAAATAAAGAAAGAAGAACAAAAAACCATAAACACCAATGTGATAACGGAGTTCGACAATCACGCTTACGTATCTGGGCCTTTGTCTCAGTGGGTGAGGATTTCTTACTTTTATTCTAAGCTTTAACATTACATCACAATAGCGCCAAAGGGTTGCAAAACTGATATGGTCTTGTTATACCATATCTCTAGAACCCAACAAAATAGACGACACTGAAATCAGATGAGTGAATCTCCCATAAATGGCCCACAAAGGTGTGCTCCTCAATAGCTTCCCTGCATAAAAATGTCTTTGGATTGGAAAATATTCAGCATAAACCTCCTCTAAATTTCCTTCATGGATCCAATAATCCCTATTTTATATAGATCTGAAGTTGGTAACCATCTCCCAACTTCCCCCAAGATCTGGCATAAAAAAGGGCCCAATATCTCCCAATATTAGCCAAAATCTCACAAATATACTGATAATATCAATTAAAAACCATATCATAAAGTTAAAAACCACTTTTTGGAGAAATATTAGGGCGTCGCCCGCTTTCTTCGCATTCCTGGTCACATGGGTGCCTCCATCTGGGCCTGCGCAAGCGCGAAACCATTGCCCCCCTTGGATTACTGCTCCTGGTCCCATGCATAGGCCATATGACCGAGGCTTTAAATCTCCACTTGTTATTCACTTAGCCCCCAAACTCGATATACCCCTGGTCGTTCTCCCTGGTCGGTGGGATAGCCCACCGACCGATGCCAACCCTACACCTTTGCTCTTAACGATATAGGACCAAGTTCTATGGTATATCCCCAAAACCATGGGCTATAAAACCGTGGCTTAACCCTTAACCAATCCACGCAATAAAATTCTCGTGCCAATGGACAACCAGGGGTCATATGTATCAGTCGCATGGTATATGTGTTGGGGGCTGGGGCTAGGCCCCAGGCCTTGCTCTACCTAATGAAACTTTAACCAAACATAAATATATGTTGCACCAATAAAGGTTAAGAAACATCTGGTAGCCCGACCTACGCAAAATATTGGCGCCCAAAAGAGGTCCATGGTTCGAACCTCATAAACTCCAAAAACTTTTACAATAAAACTTTAACCAACCAATGGGTTCCACATGGCAGCCCATGTATGGGCCATGTAGCGCCATACCACACACCAAGTGTTCTGCCATGTGTCATCACTTAATTCATCCACATCTGCCAGCTATGTGTCTTCCTTGTCACATGCCACTATACCTACCACGTAAGTGTCGTACGAATATGCCATGTATCACCCTTGTAGTGGTGACACATGTCACTCCCTTATTGGTCCACCTGTCCGACATGTTAGCAATATGTATGCCTAGTCCACGTGTCAGTCCATATGCCCAGTAATCACACTGAACCCTTCCATGTGTAATTTGTCACATCAATTGTACATTCGTACGCCTTGTATAGTCAACTACCACGTGGCACTATACAGACTGTACAATCATCATTTTTACCTGTTTGGCCAAATAAAAAAATAATGATATCTGAAGCATACGACATTTGTTTGAGCCCGTTCAAGTTGTGTTGGGTTCATATCAACTAGGCCTATGCACATGTCTGTTTTGAATCCATTCTAAGAACTTTTATTTTTAGGCCTTTCTGAGCCCCATCAAGCTCCTAGATCCAATTCTGGATCAATTATTTAAGTGGTTGGAGGATAAAGTATTTAAAAAGGGTTTCTTAAATATATTAAGAAGTGGACTTGTTTAAAATTGTTTCTTAAATATATTAAGAGGTGGACATTTTAAAAGGGGTTTTTAAAATATGTTAAATATATATATTGGAATAAATATTTTTCCAACTATATTTTATCATTGTGTTTTTATTATAAGAAGCTTGGTAGTGGTTTTTTGGATGGTAGTTTATGCTAATGGAGAAAGTGCAAATTTCCAAGTTTGAGATTTAAAAGTTTAGTGGTAAGAATAGCTTTGCACTATGGAAGCTCAAGATGCGAGATCTGCTTGTGCAACAAGGATTGCAAAAGGCCTTGGATGGAAGGTCAAAGAAACCGAAAAGCATGATAGATGAGGACTGGGAGGATCTGGATGTAAGGGACCTCAATATTGTTCGCATGTGTCTAGAAGATGAGGTATTGTTTAACATCGTTGAAGAGATGACAACAACAGGTTTGTGGACCAAACTGGAGAGTCTGTATAAGACAAAGAACTTGTCAAACATAATCTTCTTAAAGAGGCATTTGTACAACTTGCGAATGAAAGAAGGTATGAAAATTGTTGATCACTTGAATGTATTCAATACTCTGATTTATCAATTAACTATTATCGAAGTAAATTTCAATGATGAGGACAAGGCTATTACGTTACTTTGTTCGTTTCCTGAGTCTTGGGATCCTATGGTCACAACTGTGTGGTTTAACACAACATATGCCATTGATTATGACACTGTTGTGGGCTCTCTGTTGTGTGAGTAAATGAGGACGAAATCCAATAAGGAAAACTCTATAGCATAAGAAATGGTGGTCAAAGGACTATCTACAGAAAGAGGGAAAAGTCAGAGGGGTACATCAAGGTCTAAGTCAAAGGGAAAGAAGAGTAAGTGGAAATGTTGGTTTTGTGGAAAATATGGGCATCTCAAGAAGGATTGCTGGAAAAGACAGAATGCAGCCAAGGAGGACTCCACAAAAGAAGCAAAGGAAGCTAATGTAGCCGAAACAAGTTCAAGTTCAGGTTCAGGTATGTTTAATGAGGTATTTTCTACTTGTGATGTTTTGCATCAACATCARCATTGGTTGTTAGATTCTGGTGTATCCARCCACATGTGTCTTCATAGAAATTGTTTCTCAACTTACCAATCTATTGATGATGGTGTTGTTTTTATGGGAAATGATTTTTCTTGTAAAATTGTTGGAGTTGGTAGAATCCAGATTAGATTGCATGATGGTTCTGTAAGAACATTAACAGATGTAAGACATGTACCCGAACTAAGAAAGAACTTGACATCTTTGGGAGTTCTAGATTTTGATGGTTACAGGTGTACAACTCAAGGTGGAGTATTGAATATGTCCAAAGGCATCTTAGTTGTCATGAAGGAAAAGAGGATCGAGAACCTTTATCAACTTGAAGGAAGGACATAAGTAAATCAAGCAGTGGTATCATATGAATATGCAAGTGTCTCTATTCATTTATGGCATTAGCATTTGGGTCATATGAGCAAGAAAGGGCTTAAGGTACTGGTTGATCATAAGTCACTTCCAAGTTTGAAGTTTATGAATTTGAATTTCTGCAAGTATTGTGTTTTTGGAAAACAATGTAGACAAAGGTTTAAAGAAGGAAAGCATATAAGCAAAGGTATCCTTGACTACATTCATTCATATGTTTGGGGACCATCCCCTACATTTTCTTTTGGAGGATCATCATATTATGTGATATTTATAGATTATTACTCTAGAAAGGCTTGGGTCTATTTACTTAAAAGAAAATTTGATGTATTTACTACTTTTAAGCAATTCAGAGCATTGGTTGAAAAGAGCACTGACATATCAATCAAGTGTTTAAGGACAAATAATGGAGTGAGTTCACATCTATGGAATTTGAGAACTATTGCAAGGAATCTAGGAGCGAAAGACATAAGACCACGGTTTATACTCCTCAACAGAATGGTGTTGTTGAATCCATGAATAGGACTCTTCTAGAAAGAGCGAGGAGCATGCTCGGTAATGCCAATATGCAGTAGGAATTGTGGGAAGAATCAGTTCTTACATCATGCTATCTGATAAATAGATCATCATCAACTGCAATAAACTGTAAGATTCTAGAAGAGGTATGGACAGGCCATTCATGTGATTTTTCAAATATGAGAATATTTGGTTGTGATGCTTATGTTCTTATTTCTAAAGACCAATGTTCTAAGTTATATCCTAGATCAAATAAATATGTCTTTGTTGGTTATGGTGATGGAGTTAAGGGGTACAGACTGGGAGATCCTATTGCCTAGAAACTCATCATAAGCAGAGATGTAGTATTTGATGAATCCTCACTCTTAAAATCAGAATTGGTAGATGTTGAAGTGAGACAAGAACAAGTACCACAAATTTAGCAAATTCAGTTGGAAACACAACCATATTCAGAAAGGCAGGATGATGCAGGAGTATCATTGGAAATCACATGGAGAAGGACCTCTCAGTGTCTAGGAATCTGTGTGGAATATTAACACTGGCAGTTATGACAGATATTTTAAAGTACGCCTTAACTCAACACTAGAAAAATCTTTTGAGGCATGGTCGAACGATCACGAGCAAAGTAGGAGTTTCCACTCTTGCTATGGATTGTGACTGCACTAGGATAGCCATCAAGATAGGTTTTGAGGTAGACAAGTAGTCAGGGGGAACCCTAAGAGCCCTCTGAGATAAATATAGGTTTTTTACGCCCAAATGAGGCTAGCTACAAGTTAGTAGGAGATTTATGAATTTTAGTTGTTGTTTTATAGTTGTAACCATTTTTTATTTTGAATGAAGATAAAAAAGGAAAATTGACCCAATGCAAGGTGTGAACATTGTTTGCAATTCCCTGTTATTGTGTTTCATGAATGAATGAATAATTTTTGTTATGACTACACAGAACTATGAATGTTAGGATAAGTGTCAATTGTTTCTCTTCTATTGAGTGGTGCAAGGTGTGCACATAGAATGCAGGGAGTGCGTTAACGAGATCTGTTTTGATTCTGAAGCTCAAAAGAGATAACACAAAACTTTCCCTTTGCAAGGAGTGCAAAGAGACTGGTGCAAGGCGTGAACCTTGCATAAAGAACTAGTGCAAGGGGCGCACAGATCTGAGATTTGACTAAGTGTCGAAGGGACTTTGCAAGAAGTCGAAGAACCAGGAAAGGAGAACGCCGGGAGGGTGAGAGGAATTTTTCTTTGAGAAATCCTTTGGATCTGAGTTATCAAAATCCCTGAAACACAGGGAGTGCGTGGGAATTCGATGTCTTTACAAGACCAAGCTCGGAAGGGATAATGCTTTTCATAAGTGTGGACAAGATCCAAGGAACAAACTTGCAATTAGTATAAAGGTTGGATCCCTTGAATCCTTTGAAAATATTCTAAGTTTGAAGAAAGCGTAAGCTCAAGGGGAAAGATCTGGACTGTTCGATCAACGTCCAGACAATGAGGAGAAAGCGTAGAGGAGGAAATATCTCAGTCGTTCAGCGTGATCACAAAAGAATCGTAACATCCCAATCAAGGTAAAGTACACTAATGTTAATCTTTGAAAGTACACAGAAGGAGCGGGGTTACAAAATTCTAAAATCATCAGAACTATCCATCAAGGAGGACACGTGGTGAGTGATCAGTATTTTGTTGATTCGTAGATTGGATAGGCCAAAGAGTAGGTTCATGAGGATTCATGAGGTGTGAACTCACGAAAGGATCATAGTAGTTGATCAAAGGGAGAGCGTGGACCGCTGATTCATTTCAAGGGAAGAAGATATCGGGATTTTGGATATCGGAAGAAGGGAGGTGAGCAGTCCTCCAACTTCACAAAATGTGAAGTCCCGATACACGAGAAAGAAATCAGGACTATCAGATCGCGGGGATTGTGGACCGTTGATCTGGCGAGCAAAACTCACAAGTTCATGTTCCGGAAGGAGGAGTAAGTGGACTTCACAAACCATGAAATTGTGAAGCGCTTGGAAGGTTTGGCCCCAGTTCATAGAAAAGGGTCACATTAGTGAGGGATAATAGAGGGGCTAGCATGCACTAGGCTCCTGTCGGGATTTCGGAGGTCGAGAGAGTCGGGACAAATCACATGGAGAGACCCGATACGCAAAATTGTGAAATGATTTTTGAGTTAGGCGAGTGGTCATAGTTGTGGTCATAAGAAGGAAGGGGATTATCTAGAGAAGAGATAGCACTCAGTTGGTGTGGAAGTTGAACAACGCTTAGGAGGGAAACCGCGGGTCTCATACGACCTACGCATTTGGAGAAAGGACCTGTGTAAGTGGGTTTGGGGTCTAGCAGAGACCCAAAGAGTCGATCTGACTAGTTTATTGTTGATCCTAGATCGGGAGGTCATGCATCCCTTAGGAGAGAAGGGGGATCTACATCAATTGGTATCATAGAAAAAATAATTCTTACAGACAACAGGAAAAAGAAAGGAGACAGAAGAACTTGAAGTTGTACTCTATGTGTGACAGACAATCAACACAATTCCACCAACGAGACGAGTGGAACCACCTCTATCCAATCGAGCTGTAGAAAGGGAGATTCAAGAACTTCGTGAAAGATTGGAGGCGATGGAGGCAGCGCAGAGACGAGCACCTAATGCTCGAGATATCAACGATGAAGAGAGTGAAGCAATAGAAGTCGAAGAAGCTGTAGGAGAGGATGTTGTCGAAGAACGTTTGTTGAGAGTCGTTGTTAGATTGGGAGGCAGAGACAAGATAGAGCTCCCAATGTATGAAGGAAATTTAGATGTTGAAGAGGTGTTGGATTGGATAATATCCATGGACAAACATTTTGACTATGAATATGTTGATGAAGAGAGAAAGGTGAAACAGGCTGTCACCGGGATAAAAGGACATGCAACACTGTGGTGGGATGAATTCCAAGCTAAGAGGAGAAGCAAAGGAAAACAAAGTATAAAGAATTGGGACAGAATGGTAGCCAAGTTGAAGGCTAAATTCATGCCCAAATATTATCAGATCAATCGTTTAGGAAGTTACAGAACTTGAGACAAAAGGGTATGATAGTTAAGGAATACACAAAGGACTTCTATAGGTTGAACATCAGAACTAGACAAAGAGAGAAATATGAAGAAAAAGTTGCCAGATATATAAATGGCCTGAGATATGAAATCTAGGATGAGATCAGCATGATGTCAGTAAGAACAATGGAGGATGCTTATCAATTTGCACTGAAGGTGGAGGAGAAGTTGGCCAAAAAATAAAGCCAGCGAGGGAGAGGTAAAATCCCAGACCCAAACAAAAACAAGGGAGTTACCCATGACAAGGAACATAAGTCAAATGGAGAGATTGAGAAACCACATAGTCACTCAGAAAGAGGAGGAAGTTCTCGAGGAAGACAGGGTGGTGGAAGAAGTTCTTCTAGAGGAAGAGGAAGAATAAGAGGAAGATAAGTAAGATGCTATGCCTATGGAAAGATAGGGAACATGTCTTGGGAATGTCCCGAGAAAAATAAAGAAGGAGGAGGTGAAGCTCACATTTTGGATGCACAGAGAGGGAATATTGAAGCAGAAGGAGCAGAGGATGGAACATCCTTGATGTTGAGGAAGGTTCTCTTGAAACCAGAGGGAAACGTTGAAAATCTAGTGCAGAGGAACAGTCTCTCCATAACAACTTGCAATACTAAAGACAGAGTATGAAAGGTGATAATCGACAGTGGGAGCACTGATAACTTAGTATCCACAGAGATGGTGGAGAAATTGGATCTGGATACAACAGCACATCCGAAGCCATACAAAGTCTCATGGTTGCAGAAAGGACACCAGGTAATGGTTACTAAAAAATACTTGGTTGAATTTAAGATAAGAGGATATAAAGATGAAACTCTATGTGATGTAATTCCCATGGATGTATGCCATATTTTGTTGGGAAGACCATGGAAGTTTGACAGGAATGTCATTCATGATGGGAGGAAGAATACATACACCTTATAGAAGAATGGTAGAACACACATGTTGTTTCCAATAGAGGAGAAGAGGGTGAAAAGGGAAGCCAACACAAACATACTTCTCATGAGAATGAAGGAACTCCTAAAATAATTCAAGAAATAACAGGAGATGCACTTTGTTGTGGTGAGGAAACCCATATTTATCCTTACAAGTACTTGAATGGATGATTTGCCTAAAGAAGTTTAGGAATTGTTGGATAATTTCGCTGACATAGTGGTGGATGAGCTGCCTAACTCATTTCCACCCATCAGAAGTATTAGTCATCATACTTATTTGATACCAGGACCAAGTCTTTCAAACAAAGCAACATATAGATTGACACCTCGAGAGAATGAGTAAATGAAGAACCAAGTCCAGGAATTGTTAGACAAGGGTTTGGTCAGAGAGTGCTTGAGCCCATGTGCAATACCAACTGTGTTGAGCCCAAAGAAAGATGGAGGATGGAGAATGTGTACAGACTCAAGAGCCATTAACAAGATCACCATTAGGTATAGATTTCCTTTACCAAGAATGGATGATTTAATGGACTGTTTAAGTGGAGCAAATTTATTTTCCAAAATAGATTTGAAAAGTGGATATCACCAGATTAGAATGAGAGAAGGTGATGAGTGGAAAATAGCCTTTAAGACAAATGAAGGTTTGTATGAGTGGCTTGTTATGCCATTTGGCTTAACCAATGCCCCGAGTACTTTTATGAGGTTGATGAATGAAATAATGAAAGATTTCATTGGCAAGTTTGTGGTTGTATATCTGGATGATATATTGATCTTTAGTAGGACTAACGAGGATCATTTGAGACATATGACACTGCTGATGAAAAGACTGCATTAGGAGAAGTTGCTGATAAATCTGAAGAAGTACTCTTTTATGAAGACAAAGCTCATTTACTTGGGTTTTGTGATCTCTTCAAATGAACTAAAGATGGATCCAGAGAAGGTGAAATCAATCAAAGAATGTTTGTCACCAAAGAGTATGTTTGAGGTAAGGAGATTCCATGGACTAGAAATATTCTATAGGAAGTTCATCAGAGACTTTAGTGGAATTTGTGCGCCAATGATGGATACCATGAAGAAGAAGCACAAGTCTTTTAAATGGACAGAGGAGGTTGAGAAGAGATTCAATATACTGAAGGAGAAAATAATAGAATGACTAATTCTGGTCTTGCTGAATTTTGAAAATACATTTTAGGTGAGATGTGATGCAAGTGGAGTTGCAATTGGAGTAGTTTTGAGCCAGGATAATAGACCTGTTGCCTATTTTAGTGAGACGTTGAATGATACCAAGAGAAAATACTCCACATATGATAAGGTGTTTTTTGCCATAATTCAAACCTTGAAGAAGTGGAGACATTACCTTGTCCCACAAGAATTTGTCTTGTATAGCGATAACCAGGATTTACAATTCTTAACTAGATAGGAAAAATTGAATCAGAGGCATGCGAAATGGGTTGAGTTTATGAAAATTTTTACTTTTGTCATAAAACATATTTCTAGGAATGATAACAAGGTTGTTGATGCATTAAGTAGGAGATGTTTGATTCTAGAGGAATTTAAGGTGAAAACCTTGGGGTTTGAACACCTTAAGGACATGTATTGTGATCATACAGATTTCAAGGAAGCATATGAAGCATGTACAAATCTTGTGCTGAGAGACAGAAGCCAGTGGACAGAGTATATGATTCAAGAGGGATTGTTGTTCAAGGGAAATCAGTGGTGCATACCAAAATGCTCATTGAGGGGTAACCTTTTGAAGGAAAAGCATAGTGGAGGATTGGTTGGACATTTCGGCCATGATAAGACATTTGCACAGTTGAGCAGTTCATACTATTGGCCAGGTATGAGAACAGATGTGATAAAATTTGTGAACATATGTAGAATCTGCCAACATGCAAAAGGAAAAAGACAGAACACTGGATTGTATCAACCATTGTTAATACCAGAGAGGCCTTGGGATGCAATAAGCATGGATTTTGTGTTGGGACTGCCAAGAACACAAAGAGGTTGTGATTCCATATTTGTGGTGGTG
>SNQJ01S0018420.1:166036-184171 GCA_010110895.2 Picea sitchensis | reverse complement strand
TTCCGATATTTGTGTTTCTAAAATTTGTAATTTTAATGAGAGTAATTTTGATTTAGAATATAGATGGTGCTATTGGCATTTTAATTTACAACTCAGAATTCTAAAATTATGATGTTCGCTGCGAAATTAATTTCCAATTCCAGAATTCAAAAATTAAATTTAGAGAATCTTGTTGTTTTGTGTCATTTTATTTGCTTTTCCGAAATAGGAAATTCATGTGGTATTTATAAAATTGTTGGCAAGTCCAAATGTTAGATTTTCCTAAGTGGTGGTTAATCTATTTGCATTCCTAAACTAAATTTTAGGATTGTTGTCAAATTTAATTGCAACCCATATTTTCTTATGTTTACTTAAAATCGTTGTCAATTCAAATCAGAAGCTCTGATTAAATCGTCATGCACACTCTGAATTAAGTTGTAGCTCTGGAAATTAAAACTTTTGGATCTTGTCAAGTTTGAATGTTTTTGGAAAAATTAGAAAATTAGTTGGTCTTGTGATTTATTACAAATCCGAAATTGAATTTCTTGATTGTTGTTGAGTAAATTTCAATTCAAAGTTAATTTGGTTGATCACCATAATAAATTGTGCGATCATGGAAAAATAAACTGTACTGTACAATTTTAATTGAATTTCCAGAATTATAGAAATCATAGAGTCGTTGCAAAGCTATCCTTTCACTCAGAAGTTTTTAATTTGTATGGCTACCAAAATATTATTTGCAATTTGTGTGTGTAGCCCACTAGTATTTAGTATAAACCACAATACTGAAACTTAATAGATCTGGAAATGTTTGGATGGCTGCCAAATTAAAATACATACCTGAAATGCAGAGATCCACGTGAACGCTGCAAAATTAACTTACCGCTCCTGAATTTAGAAATCGCTGTCAAGTTTTTTTCACCTTAGAGAATTTTAGAATGTCATTGGGTCAGTAAATTTTGTATGCAATTTCGAATTAGAAGTCCCAAATCCGAATTGATGTGCTGAAAATTATAGTAACTTTATGAATGGTACTATAAATTTTTATTATATATTTGAAATATATAATAAAAAATTATATATTTGAAATATTCATAGTGTACTCTATGTGGTTTTGGTTTTTGTTTTTATTTTAAAGGTATTTACTCATGTAAAAAAAATCCAACTTTTATAACTTTTTCAAGAGTTGGGATGAATATATACCTCTTAACTTGAGAATTAAAAACAGCGTTTCAAATTTGATCATTAATCATAGTTTTACCATTTATTTTGGAAGATATCAAATCACCATCACTTCTTGAATTGAATTCCAGGAGATATTGAATTACAGGGTGAGCAGGTATTGAAGAGCATTGAAAGCTTCAGATTTGATTGGTCATATAGATGGATCCAGGGTCTAATATCTATCAGGTTTTTCGTTGAGTAATAAATGGTGCACAGTTTCCTTTGAAGCTCAGCACATGGCCTCTGACCATATTTTACTTACAGTACATGGCACATGGCGTGGCAAATCGTGCATCACTAATTCCAAATCCTGTTATTCATTTATATGGAAGGTTAAATATACGGATATCTAAACATATTTCTAATTTTGTCAAGCGGGAAGCCCATATTATGAAAATCCTGGAAGGCCAAACGTTTTAATCTGAACATTTATTCTTCTTTTTTCAATGTCTAATACATAAGTTATTAGAGCAGTCATTGGGTGTCAGCAAGATACTGCAATAGTGATAAATGTAGTGGTTGGCTTTCTGGGTAGGGTATGTATACTTTTGTAGACTTTAACAATTAAGTCTTTGAATTGAAGGATTTATTGTCTCATAAATAAAGGGGTCTCATACATCAAGTTGGTGCTTGAGTTAACCATAACTTTAAAAATAGATTTTTATTATTATTAAATTTATCCCATAAACTAATACTCACTTTCCTTCCTTTTTATCTTTTCTATCATATCATAAATTTGTTTTTATAACTAATAAATTTATCATTTAACTTTTATTTTATAACTAATAAATTTATCATTTAACTTTTATTTAAAAAACAAAAGAAAAAATCTATCATTTGAGATAATTAACTAACTATTTGGTCGTGACCAAACATGGTGTCCTCATCCATATAGTTAAAATTGTAGGTTTTTTAATCATTTGACATTAAAAAAATGTTTTTTTTTATCATATGGTTAACTAATTATTTGATATTATGAATTCTTTTAAGTATGTTGAAATCATTTATAAATTAATTGAAATTATTATTAAAATTATACAATTTTAATAATTAAAAAAATATTTTTATATTATTAAAATTGTACAATTTTAATAATTATAAAATATTGCATAAATTATTAAAATTATACCATTTTAATATTTTAAAAAAATTACTTATTGATTAACAAAAAAAACCCTTTACATCACTAAAATTATGCAATCTCAATAATTTTTGTTAAATTTCTGAATTTTTTTCAAAATTATTCATTATTTATATTATTGATTTTTTTTTCAATAAAATGTTGCAACAAACTTATTGTGCCAACTTAATCAACTTTCTTTCTGGTTAATCCGTGTTGAATTTCGACATTCAACCTCACCTTTAAATATTTAAAGGGTTATCAATTTAATTATAATATAATATGTTTTTATATATTTTAGTTCTTCCAAACAAATTTATTTTTTTTATCATAAAAATTAAACATTAAAATAATTAATTTAAAATTTAAAAATAATATAATGATATATATTTATTTTTTAATGAATTATTAAAATGTTTACTTTAAATTTTAAAAATAAAATAATATTATATTAAATAAATAATTATTATGTGAAGTTTTTATAATTTAGTTTTTATGATGATGATTAACCTCCACTGAAACCTAATTGGTATATGGAACATTAAAAGGTTAGGAAGAAGGTTTGCAGTGTGACAAAAATTTTGAAATTGATATCTAATTTGGTTGTAGGATGAAAATTTAAGATAAAGTGTTTTTCATCTTCAATCTTCTTAGTCTCAAAAAGGTGGTACACTCTTTCATCCCATGACATTTTAGGAATTCACCAACCCCCACTTTCACTAAATTTTTCCTTATCTTAGCAATGCTTATTTTTTCTTTACACTATCCTTAATTTTATTTTTTCCTCTAACTGTTTATCACCCCACATTTTCTCCTTAAATTTTGATTTGATGAAATTTTTAATAGTATCATTATTTTGCAAAATGGTGTCTTCCATGATTCCCCAATTGCTGAGATAAAAGCGGAATCTTTATGCCATCCTCACTTGAGTCGATGGTGGTTATGACTGGATTTTGAAGCAATTTTAGGCAGCCTCTTCCATGTTGTTTAACTTGTTCTTATACATTAGGTAGGTCTAGTTGTAGCCATGCTCTCAATGGGGGGAAGACTTTCCTATAAGAGGAGGATGGGATAAGGCGTGTCTCCTTTAATTTTGAGATTATAGGTTATAAAATTCGTATGGATTTGCTCTATCTTTCTCCAATATTCACGAGAGATACAACATCCCTACACTTTGCATCCATAAATAATAGCAGGCTTAAAAATAGTCTCAAACATAAGTTTCTTCTTATCCCATATCCAAAGATTGATTGATTTACAATTGTTTTCAAGCCCATAATAAGCTTTCTACCCCTAAATAATCCTTTTCTCAATGTTATAATTCCAGTTGAGCTTGTGGTGAATAATGATTCCAAGATATTTGGATGAAGTCATTTCCACCACGTTTTTCTTTTCATATACGAAGGTATCATAACTGATCTTATTGGATTTAATAATCATGACCTTAGTCTTGTTAATACTCAGTATTAACAGTCATACCCATATTGAAGAAAACCTCCTTGAGGATTCTTAGTTATACCTTCTTCCAAGCAATATTCCAACTTGTCAATGTATATGCCAAAAAGGGTAGGGGACAAGGGAACCTCGCTTGACTCCAATATTGCAGTTAATCTCTTTGAATCATCCCTCAATGTCCTTAAAATTGGAAATAACGTTCTCATATAGATTTATTACAATATCCCTCAACTTGAAACACACTTTTATCTCTCCCAACCTATTCCAAAGATTTTTCGTGGGAACAATGTCAATTGTTTTTCTAAAGTCAACAAAACAACAAAAAATATTGGTTTTAGGATTGCAGAACTCTGCAATGATCCTAAAGGTAACAATATGGTCCACAATTGAATGATATAAGATGGTACACAATTGAATGATATTTCCTAAACTTGGCCTAACCTTTAGCTCTTTTATCGTGACTTTCTAGCCAAAGAATAATATTCTTTTCCAAAATAATTCAATAAAGCTTGGATAAAATCATGCTAATCACAAGGGTACAATAATTAGAGGGAATGTTTCTATCCCCATTTTTTAAAATAAGAACAATGAGGCTTTGCTTCCACGGTTTTAGGGAAGTCATGTTTACTCCAAAATTGAAGAGCTTGTGTATGTGAGAGATGAGAATAGGCCCTCCCTCACATACACAACATTCCTTCCAATCACTCCAACTAAACTCAATATATATTTTAATAAACAAATTTGTTTTTTAATTTCAATCATTAAAATATTTACTTTAGAAATTAAAAATAATATAATGTTATATTATATTTAAAAACCACTATTTTTTCATTTCGTGTGACACCTCTTATTATTTATGGATGTAAAGTATGGGGCTGTAGTATCTCTCATGAGAAAATACAAAAGAATTTTATAACCTATAATCTCAAAATTAAAGGAAATATGCCCTATCCCATCCTCCTCTTAGAAACAAGCATTTCCCCCATTGAGAGCATGGCTTTGACTAGATACCTAATTTATAAGAACAAGTTAAACAACATGGAAGACAAGAGGCTTCCTAAAATTGATTCAAAATCAAGTCATAACCACCATTGACTCAAGCGAGGGTGGCATAAAGATGCCCTGTCTTGGCTAAACTATCGGGGAATCATGGAAGACACCATGCTAAACTATTGGGGAATCATGGAAGACACCATTTTTCTAAATAAATACACTATTAAAAATATCTTCAAATCAAAATTTAAGGAGAAAATATGTTTAAGAACATGTGTTTCCTCTTAAGTGGTCACAAGTTCAAATCCAGAGGGGGGTAGGGTATGTATTCCTCCGTAGACTTTACCAGTCAAATCGTTGGGCGGAGGGGGTCCCTTATCCCATAAACAAGAGGGTCTCATACACCAATTAGGTGTGTGGCTTGCCTTGACCTAAAAAATGGATTATTATTATTATTATTATTATGGTGTGATAATAAGATAAAGGAAAAAATAAAATTAAGGTATTATAAGGATGTAATCAACCCTAATCTAGAAGTTCAAAATTATCTATCTGTTTTTCCAAGTGTAAAGAAAAAAAATAAGCATTGCTAAGATAAGAACACATTCTCACAAGCTCCATAGTGAAATTGGGTGTTGGTCATTTCCTAAAAAACCATGGGATGAAAGAGTGTGTCACCTTTGTGACACTAAGAAGGTTGAATATGAAAAAGACTTTCTCTTAGATTGTCCAACCTATACTCATATTAGATCTCATATTCAAAATATTTGTCACAGTACTAACCTTCCTAACCTCTTAACTCAACAAAAGTATGGTGATCTTGGAAAGCTTCTCTTAATATTTTATTAACACAGAAACAAAAATATAAAGAATAGCAAATAAACACTTACCCTCTTAATGTTTGATAAACCAATTGAGTCTTAGTGGATGTTAATCATCATCATCATCATTTATTATTTTAGATTTTAAATTATTTAATATTTAATTTAATTTTTTATTTCATATCTCTGTTATCTTTTTTATAATTTTGATAATTCAATTATTAGAAATATTTTTATAATTTTTATGTTCTATTATTTTTAATATATAAACCAAAATTTTATAAATTATAAAATATTATTTTTAATTTGATAAAATATTTTTATATTATATTTTCTTAATATAATAAAAACTTCTAACTTTCAACTTATAATTTATATATTGTATAAATAAACTCTTTTCTATTTTTTATAACTAATTTTATATATGACTAAGGAGTAACATTTTTATAACTATTATAATGTTATTGTAATTGATTTGATTTACATTATAATATTATTATATCCATAAAATAATATAATGTAAAAGTATACAAAGAATATTCATAATTTTCCTAAATAACTTGAATGGACCAATTCCATTGCTAAAGTCAGAGTTGGTTTCAAATATGGCTTTATTCATTTAAGTATTTAATAAATTTTATTCAATAAGAATAATATTTTATAGTCATATAGTATAATTCTATTAATTTAAATATTTAATGAATTTTAATTAATAAGGATCAATTTCATTGTTAATGTCATAGTCCCACAAACAAGGAAGTCTCATATACCAATTTGATGAGCTAGCTTGACTATAACCTTAAAAATAGATTATTATTATTATAGTTGGTTTCAAATATGACTTTATTCATTTAAATATTTAATAAATTTTATCTTATAAAAATGATATTTTATACTCATAAAATATGATTCCATTAATTTAAATATTTAATAAATTTGACTTAATTTATTATTTAGATATCATCAATTTAATTGTCTTTAATTCATAACTATGGCCCTCATTTTTCGGTAACTCTCTACATCTCACATACCAAGAATATCCTAACATTACATGAATTATTTTCTCTAGTACCTCTTTACAACCTAACAACCAACCACTTAGCAAGACTTAGTCATAATTATTGTCACATTACATTAATTGTCTTCATTATATTCCGTCCTAGTTATATCCATGGATTATGTTTGATAGGTACGAGTTAAAAAGAAAATAGTGTAGTGTTATTGTTACATTAAAAACACACCAATAATTTATTGAGTTTTAATACTAAAAGAAAAAAATAATAGTATTATTGTTACATTAAATAGTTTTATTGTTAAATTAAAAAAAGTCAATAATTTATTGAGTTTTAATGTAAAAAAAAAATAACATTAAAAAACACCATTAATTAATTTATTGAGTTTTAACGTTAAAAATAAAGCAGTATTAAAAAACATACAACAAACTTATTGAGTTTTAATAGTCAATGCATATAGTGACGTTATATTAATTATGTTACCTAACTATCTAAAAAGAAAATTATAATATTATTACATAAAAGCAATAATATTTACCAAAATGATTTTTACTTCATCTTGTTATTATATCAATATGTTTAAAATTAAATATGATTAAAATAAATATAATTTATTATTTACATAATTAAAAATAATTAAAAAATTATGTTTTTAAAATTAAATAGGATTAAAATAAATATAATATTAATTAAATATGGTTAAAATAAATATAATTTACTATTTATATAATTAAAAATAATTAATGATTAAATTATAAACACTATGTTAGATTTTTAGATGTATTGTTAAAGCATTCCATGATGTTAAGGCTATTAGTTAAAAACTTGCATAACAAAAAAACCCAACCATATTAAATTAGCAAACAAAAAAATAAACACTATATTAAATTAAACAAAAATAAAAATAAATATACAATATTTAAATTTTAAAAACATTACAATTTTAAAAATCTTATTAAAAATAGTTGATTGAAATTTTAAAAATCTTATTAACAAATATTTAATGGAAATTATGATTTTATTAACTCAGGTGCACTTTATTATTTATTAAGGTTATTTTCTTGTATTTTAGTCAGGCTTTTATGCTCTGAAGATGAATCAGAAACATCCACGAGCAATTGAGAATACTGTGATTCTTCCAATAATTTTTGAAAAACAATAAATTAATAAATATATTGTTTAAATTATACATTAAAAATCCCCCCAAAAAACCTTTCCATTTAAACTTCAAATTCCAACTATTTTGTTAGTATTTTATTAATATTATAAAACAAAACAAAATACTTTAAAAAAAAATTTGCATTTCCATTTAAACTTCAAATTCCAACTATTTTGTTAGTATGGAAAAACATTCAATTGAAACCTAAAATTCCAGCTATTTTGTTAGTAATTTATTAGTATTAAAATACTGAACATCGTGGGCCTCTGCTTAATCGCTCAGGATTCATATCCATTTATGCTTATAAATAGACACCAATGGTCCGGATCAAGACACAGAATCTGTGTAGTGCTTTTGGGTATTATTCTCAGCCTCTTCATTTGTAAACTTACCCTTCCCGTCTCAGATCAAGGTCGAGCACTAGAGAATTCTCTTCATATGGGGCACAAAAGTAATCCACCTCTCGACATCCAAGCTGAATTTCATTTAGCAAACAAAGTTCTCCAAGATCTTGAGAATGAATTTTCAAATTTCGAAAACTGCAATAAGGGACTAGATTTCAAAAAGAAAATTTCTGAGAAGCTGAGAGAGTTGGGCATGGAAAGGTACCATTAACTTTCCTTTTAATGTTCATTTTGCGTACGTACATCATGGCACGCAGTTTTTATAAATTCTTTTACAGAAACTATACTAATGGTTCTTATGCTACATATCTAAATGATTTCAGGGCAAGAGTATACGGATGGCAGGATACGTACTCTTTCACGAAGGCAATGGCCGAGATGTTATTAGTTAATGGCAGGAAACATTTACCAGTGGTCATTGTTCGCCCCAGTGTTATTGAAAGCACACACATTCAACCTTTTCCTGGATGGATAGAAGGCAACCGGTAAGAAAAATCTGTCATAACTCGGGCTAGACCTTTACAACGAGCATTTAATTTTTAAATTTTTTATCATCTAACATAATGGGATTTAATAAAAACAAATCCATCATTTTTAATAAGAGGATATTAGAGCTCTTATATTCAATAACATACAGCTATCATCTATATTTAGTATAGATATTATTGAATAGAAGACAACCTGTAAGAAAAGTGCCTTAACTCGTGGTCGAGTGGCTAGAACATGACCCGAGTAATTATTTTCTAATTTTTATCATTTAATATAATGTGATTTAACGAAAAAAAAATCTTTTATTTATAAGAGGATTTTAGATTTCTTGTATCTAATTTTCATATAATTATTGTTTATGCTATATTTCATATATATATATATATATTATTATTACTAAGTGTTCAGAAAGGAAAACTAGTGAAGCTAAAAATATCTAATTAAAGGGTACAAAGTATCTCATTGGTCTAATTAAAGTATAAAGAATACCTAATGAGTTCAGGTATTCAACTCCTAACAAAACACCTAGGTTTCAATGGGGGTCTTTTGGCTAATGAAGATATTCAACTCCTAATAAAACACTGGGTTTGAGTGGGGTCTATGGGTTCCGCCTTGTATTTATTTAACTCATAATAAAACACCTAGGTTTACTCTTTTTTTTCAAAATGGCTATTTTTTTTTTAAATAGTTAATTATATTTAATTATTATATCATTATTATTTATTATTTGTATTTATAATTTTTTAAAATTAATAAAAAATTATATATAATAAATAAAAGATTTATATTAAATTATTTTATTATTATGATTTTTTTAATTTTTTTTAATTAAAATAAATAATTTTTTTTAATTTCATTATATTTATTAAAAAAAWTTGTCATTTAAATTAATTTATTYATTCTTTTTATATATTGGTTACACACCTCAACATTTACATAAAATGTATTTAATATATCTTAATTATAATATATTAGGTACTCTATATTTAATCTATCTTTATTAATCTCGGATGGGGTGTCAACTAGTGAATGGAGGCCATGCATCCCCGAGGACTTTAGCCATAAATATGGCCAACTGTCGCCCTTCACCTTAGTCTCGAATAGAGGGTGACCTTTATTATTTGCAGAGGAAGGGAGGACATCTCCCTCGAGTCTAGTTAATGGCAGGTAGGAGACGGGTGAGTACAACGGTCATGTCCACCTCGGGGTTATCTCTCCTGCCTAACCCTGGCTGAAATTATTTCGCCTTCAAGGTCTGCTAACCTTCTTGCTCTGAGAACTCGACTATTGTGCAGAGGGTTCTCCTGGCTGTCATTTAGAAGACTTTTAACCCTCTTGGCTCAACCATGTCAAGAGAGAGAGGTAAGTCGAGGCGTGGACTTGCCTGGTATAGCTATGCTGCCCAACAGAGATGCCTGCAACAGATAGAAAGGGCCCTATCCATTGCCAGGACTCAACGCTTAGAGAAGCCACGAACTCCACCGATGGCCTACATCGAGGAGGAATTTCTGGAGGAACCCATCCAGGTTCCATCAAAATCCCTCCTCTTCACAACCCCATACGATTTACAATTTCCCAACATCAACAAAGCTAGCAAAAGAACCGAGTCTACCATGGAAGGCGCCACATGCATAGTCGAGGAGGAATTCCTCCACAAATCTCCAAACATTTCACTCTAGGACAACACCAACAAAGCTAAAGAAAAGTTTGAGGCGATCAAGGAAGGAACCATTGGCACCGCGCAGGAGAACCACCCCCATCTTGGCACCTCCACTGCTAAATGCAATTCCAGAGTTCAATCCAACTCCTCCCAGTCTCTTCATCTTGGAGGAGCTCGAGCTCATCTTTGATCTTAGGAGCCACATGGTGGATGAGCTTCATCGGGACACCCTCATTAGCAAGTGCATTGACATGCTCTTCGACGCATTCTCGAATGCATCGACCAAGCAGCGTTGCCCGACTTGTGTGCAACCCTTTGTGCTCTAGCCCAGTGACGACACTCTCCTTGAAAATTTGAACGACAGACCCCCAGGTGCCAAGTGCCAATGATTAGTTTCTTTTTCTCTAATACTGGTACTCTGCATAATTCTTGTCGAGCTTTCTNCTTGTGTGCAACCCTTTGTGCTCTAGCCCAGTGACGACACTCTCCTTGAAAATTTGAACGACAGACCCCCAGGTGCCAAGTGCCAATGATTAGTTTCTTTTTCTCTAATACTGGTACTCTGCATAATTCTTGTCGAGCTTTCTATACTAGGAATCTGCAGAATTCCTGCCTTGTTTTCCTTTCCTAAGACAGAACTGTAAAAACAAACATCAACCACCTACTCTGGTTTCCAATTAACAGGGCAAGTGGCACATGGCTTTTTTGGTTGAAAGTGTAAAAGGCAGCCACGTGTTCCGTTTTCCACTAATTTGATGGATAGGTAACAGGTTGATGACATGTGTCTTTTTTGTACATTAACAACAAAGTAATAGGAATTACCCTTTATATATATATATATATATATAGTAGGTATTGTTATGTAGTTATGTTAGTTTAACTATAGTGTAAATATACAAATAATTTATATATGAATAAAAATAAGTTGAAAATAAATTAATGAATAACTTTTTATAAAAAATTATAAATGAAAAAATATTATATTTATTAAAGATAGAGATGAATCAAATTTAAAAGTACAAACTTTTAACTTTTTTTTATGGATAAAATTTTTCTTCACTAAATCCCAAATTTAAAATTTAATATAATAAATTGAAAATATGAAAAATCTAAACAATGAACAATGTCCACTTTAAAGTGAATATTATATTGAATATGTGAATTGTTCAATGAATTCACTTAAAGTTCATGGTGTTGAGTATGCTAACTATGTTGATCATTTCTTCCCTCCCCTGAGTTATAAGAGACGAAGTTTCTCTTGATATAATTACAGTTAACCACAAATATCACTATCAATAATATTGACCAGAGTGAAATTGAAATTGGAATTGCAGAATGCTTGATCCAGTCATTGCAAACTATGGCAAAGGTCAAGTATCTTACTTCCTGGCCGACGCGGCTACTGTGCTCGATTTGGTTAGTGAGTAATGTTAAAAGCTAAACAATCGTTTCATAATCCATTGTGACTGCCAATTTTCTTTAATATGTTACCTTGAACTCAAATTACAGATACCGGTAGACATGGTTGTAAATGCAACTTTGGCGGCCATGGTAAAGCATGCTGGAAAGCCTGGCGTAAGTATCTATCATGTTGCTTCCTCCATTGCAAATCCAGTAAGACTTGGAAATATTTTTAAAATACTATTTGAGCATTTCAAATATAATCCATACATTGATAAGAAAGGAGAGCCAATAAGATTGGTCAAGGAAATAACTTGCTTAGGACTTCTATGGTGCTTTGAACATGGATATGAAATCCCCCGGTGTAAGTTGAAGTTCCATTTTCGAATTTATTTAATATTTCGAATTTAAGACAATGTAAAGATTTCCACAGCAATTCGATGTATTATTTACTCATGTTTTACGTGCAGATAACCAGGTTAGTGACAGATCAGTTGAAGTTTATGGCCAAGATCTACAAGCCATACACATTTTACAGATTCGATATCTCAAACTTGGAGAAGTTGTTCCAAGACCTCTCTGAAGAGGAACAAGAGAATTTCGCATTTGATGCTAAAACATCGAGTGGAATGATTATATTGGAAACGTTCATATCCCTGGACTTCGCCAGCATGTAATGAGAGGACGCGGTACAGGAAAACCGCTTAAAAAGATCTGAGCAATTAATCGTACGAGGGCCAATATCTAGGTCGTCCTATTTAGCTGAATTAATAAGTCGCATCATATTAATTGATAAATGTGGGAGAATAGCACAACCCTAGCTTGGGATGGAGAAGACATTTATGCCACCGTAGGCTCACATTCGTATATGTATTTTGATAATTTTATAATGAATAAGTTTGATATCGTAGTTAACAGTGAGTTTCAATTTGGTATGCTAAGTTAATTTTTAGAATAAATAGTATTTAAGAGTTAAATGCTGTGTTTTGATAATTATATGATGGTTAAATTTAATTTAGTAGATATCATATGGTTATAAATATTTTAGATTTTAATAATAATTAGATGGTTATAGTTATTTTGAATTTTAATAATAATTTAATATTATAATTATTTAGAATTCAAATTTTAATAATAAGTACATGGTTATTCATTTATTATTTAGAAAACCTAGAAGTTTTATGAGAAATTTTAGCAATGCACACTTAGTATTAAAGCTATAAAATTTTTTAGGGTAATGGCTTCTTAGCATGGCAACAACTTAGTGTTGAATGTGGGTCACTCCAAAGCATGGAGTGATGCTTAAGATAACACAAACTCTAATCAAGTATTTGTGAATGCAACATTTGATAGTTAAGTATTATTATCAATATTGATTAACCTTTCGAGTTCAACATTACAAAGATGAACATAAATAAATACAACAAAAGATGAACATAAATACATCATGCATAGGAAAAATTACATGTAAATATATGGAACCATGGATTGCACTAAGGTTTATCTATGTTACTTTAAAAACTACAATAATATAATAAAGTTACATGGTATTTCATTGTATGTTACATATGACCACACAAAAGTGTTGTTGACATCTATAGGTTTCATTATAGGTCACATATGATCTCACAGCATTGATGTTTATATTTATAAGGTTCACATTAATCTTTTATAATATTTTTGTTGAGTAATCTCTTTAGAATTTAATTTTCAATTTTTAGTTGATCATTTAAATTAATTAATTTAATATATTGATTAACTTTAAAAAAATAATATTTTTTTTAATATTTAATGTATTGATCTCACAGCATTGATGTTTATATTTATAAGGTTCACATTAATCTTTTATAATATTTTTGTTGAGTAATCTCTTTAGAATTTAATTTTCAATTTTTAGTTGATCATTTAAATTAATTAATTTAATATATTGATTAACTTTAAAAAAATAATATTCTTTTTAATATTTAATGTATTTTAATATATCATTAAAATAAAGTTTTCTTAAATTTTGGATTTAAAAGGTTTTCCATCTTATTTTTTTTTAGGTGATGGTAAAAATTTCTTCCCAAATTATAAAGTTATTATAATTAATTTGATTTTAATAAAGTTATATGGAATGATTTTATAAAAAATGATGGTAAAAGTAACTTCTCAAATTATAAAGCTATTATAATTATTTTTATTTTAATAAAGTTATATGAAATTATTTTATAAAAGATGATTGTAAAAATAACTTCTCAAATTATAAAACTATTATAATTATTCTTGTTTTAATAAAATTATATGGCATCATTTTATAAAGAATTAACTTATGGTTAGAAAATTAGGAAAAATGACTAAAATTCAAGTTAGTTTTATACAATATCTCTTTAAGTTGGAAAGTTTTTGATAAGTGTTTAAAAAATAACTTATGAAAGAGATTAGAATATTTAAATGTTCCTTTTCCGTTGAGAGTTATTGACATAATGTTATAAAAAGGATAGTTGGTAAATTTAAGAATAATAAAGGTTGGTGAATATAAATTAATTGTAGTATAAGAGTTAAACAAGTCTATTTTAGTTTTCATTTTTGGTATTTATATTGATAAGTTATAGATGTTTGGAAGAAGAATAAGTTAGAGGCATGTTTGGAAGTTGTGTTATCAACATTAGTTGGGATAGTCATCATCCTTCTTATTTGTGCAAATGGTGATGATTGTTCTTTTTGCCAAGTACCTCTATGATCTTGACACAAATCTAAAAATTTTCAAATATATATGTTATAAATCTAAAATGTTAGTGATATATGTTTCAACAATCGTGGCTCGGTCCTTTCATAGTGAAGGAAAAGATTATCCTAGGTACCTATAGATTGCAAAATCTTGAATGGGATGTAAACCTCCTCCTCGTTAACAACCAAATTCTTAAATATTACATCAACTATCCTTTGGAGAGGCTTCCCTTGTACATAAATAAAGAGTTTGTTTTCCATCTTTAATTTGTTTCTTTGTTCTATGTTACTTTTTGTGCATGCTTGCTTCATTTTATGCTTTGCATTTTCGATTGTTTGATTTTATTTAGGTTTGCTCTTCTCTCTTTCAAGATTTATTCCTAAGACTTCTTGGGGAACTTAGTGTCACAAACCGGAATAGATTTTCATCACATCGGTATTGGTATCAGAAGCCTGAAAACTACAGTTTGGTCCTAGAAACAACTTTATCTGTCCCGGTGAAACACTAAGGTGCATTAACCCAATCGCCATCATGTAATGAGAGGAGGTGGTGAAGGAAATCTGCTTATAAAGATCTGAGCAATTAATGGGAGGAGCGCCAATATCTTGGTCCTGCTATTTCGCTGAATTAATAAGTCGCATCATATCAATTGATAAATATGGGAGAATAAGACAATGCTAGCCTTGGATGGAGAAGACACTCATGCCACCGTAGGCTCGCATTCCTTTGAATGGATATGTATTTTGATCATTTTGATACTTTTATAATGAATAAGTTTGATATGGTAGTTAACGGTTAATTTAGTTATGCTAATTTAATTTTTAGAATAATGAGTATTTGAGTATTTAAGAGTTAAATGTTGTATTTTGATAATTTTATAATGGTTAAATTTATATCCTGGAGTCTCGAATCTCTGAAATCCAGGAATAAATGAAAGTCTTCCATATCAATGACTAACTAAGTCAGAATAATCGATCGTCAAGACTTGAAAATGATCCAGAGCCAACAAATTTGGACAAGGATTAGACGAGACCGTTGATCTGATAACTTCTGGAAGAAAATTTAATTCATATGGTATTGACATACCACTGGGTGTTTGATAAGGTAGAGGTACGGTGTAAAAGAATAAGGAAAGAGAAGAGGATATAAGGTTAATAAAATTGTGGTCTTAAGCCCACAGTCATTTGGACAAAAATGGTTTGAAGGAAGCACTTATCTGCGGAAATTAATAAATCTATAACATGAAACTAAACAGAAAAGAATAAATGTAAATTAAGAATACAAATGATTTGAAGTCTTTTTAGTTAAAAGTAATAAAAGGCTTAATGACAAAATACTTAGAATTAATTCAATGAAGAGGCACATTGTTTCATAATGAAAAGACACATGGATTCAATATATATCGAAGATTATATAAATAGAAACTTATGGTGAGAAGAAAGTGGTTTGGTGGATTAAATATATGTATATATAATGGATTGAATGGAAGTTCATTCTATGAGGTTGGTGCATGTTTACAAGTTGTGTCTTGTTATGAGGGTTGGATTCCTCACATCTCAGTTGGATTTGAGATCAGCACACCCGATCTTGTTATGAGGGTTGGATTCCTCATTTCTCAGTTGGATCGGAGAACTACAAGTTGGGTCTTGTATGAGAGAGTTGGATATTTCATATTTAGTTGAAGTTGAAGATAATAAATAATTCATTTTATTTGTATTCATTCAAGTTAAATAAATAAAAGAAAGATATTGTATCTACTTCATACACGTTGTGTTATACATGTTTATGAATTATTAATTGAGATGCATATATCTTATTCAGTTAATTCAGTTAATCTATGAGAGTGTGAAAATAAGTCAAAGTTTCAAACATTGATTCACCCCCCCCTCTCAGTGTCAAGTGTATATTTCAACAGTATGAACTATAGGTTAACGATTACCTAGTTCGAGAGGTTGACAATGTCGTGACGGAGGAATGACGTAGTCGCTCACAAATATTCTAAGGGGCATGCAATAAGGAAAATTTCTTATTTCTTAGAATCCCTTAGTCTCTCACTAGGTCGATCGAATGGAATGTTGACTCCAAAGGGTTGCACAAACTTCCAAAACCAATCAAAGGTGAGTGACACCCATGGATCGCAGAGGTGCGTCTTGAAGGGAACATCACCTAATTAAAAGTTGAGTCCATAAATCTAGGTGGCCTAGAAAACATTGAAATGATTAGACCTTGTTGGAATTAAATAATTAAATTAAACCATAAATTGTTAATTATAAATCCCAATAAAAGTCTAAGACTAAGTGTAAGTTTAATAAGGGGACTAAATAAAAATATCAAATAAATTAAAATAAGTGAGATAAATCAATTTCTAGGAAAAATTGAGAAAAATCTAAGGATTGGATAAAATGCACATGTGTGCATGAAAATAATAAAAGAGATTTTTAAAATAGAAAGAAATAAAATATGAGAGATATGTGTACACATAGAATATTAGCTAGAGTAAAGTTACCACTAGTCTAACTAAAAGAAGACTCATACTCCAACTCTAAGTAAGATCTAGTTAGGAGACACTCATTAAATGAGAATCTCGGGAACAAAGGGACAACTAAGAGTGAAAACAAGAACACATTGGGGAATGCGAGAAAAATTGGTTTTTAAATAAAATGGAATATGGTAATTACTTGTGAAACTTAGGGAGAGTGTTTCAAGTGTGTGGAAATAATCATAATTAATTTAATCTAAAAATTGAATTGTTTGTGCATGAGGACATCAGTGAGGAAATTTATATAAAACAAAGGGTGAAGAAGGAAAAATGACTTAATGATTCTTGGTAAAGTTATGTTGCCAAAATTATTGGGGACTATGTTTTACTTGTGAGAGTTGAGATACTAAGTTTCAAGAAAGAGTGGAAGCTCTACCTTGTGAGACAACCTTAGAGCTACCTTTTTTGTTTTCTTCTGTGTGGCCCCTTTGTGGCTCGGGGGGCTAAAGGGGAAGAAAGGTACCCCTAGCATTTGCTGGGAGGTACCAATGTAGTTTTTTATTAGCATGTGAAGGAGAGGAGCATCACACAATAGGCCGGTTTGAAGCACAACATTAGTCAACAAACATCTTCTCGTTATAGTATTTGATTGATTAGTATTTATTTGTTAATAGAAAATGATTGTATATTACATTTCTTATAAAGGATACCATTTTATCTACGAATAGATGAAATATCTATTAACAATTGTAAATTATTCTCCTACTGGAATTTTCATTCTAGAGATATGGAATTTTTCTTACTATTTTAAAGATTATTTTTATTTAAGTTATATACTAAATATAATCAAATGTTTATGCATACAGGGTAAAATCATGAAGGTGGATAACACTTTTGCTTGTTTTATGACAAAAAAAATTGTATTTTCACAAGTTCTTCAACTTCTGGCATACAAAAGTATTTTTTTTTATTTAGAATTTCACTTTACAGTAAAAACAAAAGTTGTGAATAATTTTGTTATATTTCTAATGACTATTTTTCAATTTTTTTTATCAAGATTTGATATGTCAATTTGACAATTGTTAAACAGTACGTTCCTTAAACATGAAAGGAATGATAATGAGTTATTGTTTTCCACAACAATGTATCTATTATTAAACTTATGTTTTTAAGAAATGAAATATACTGCAACAATCTACAGAGACTCTATTTTATTATGACTATAATT
>SNQJ01S0018420.1:146062-157490 GCA_010110895.2 Picea sitchensis | reverse complement strand
TATATATATCATCTTGAGCTTCTTGGTTTTCTTTAATCTTATACATTAGTAATGAGAAGGGTTGTTATAATAAGATAAGAGTTAATTGTGCAAATCCATGATAGAGATTATGTAAACATGTTAGGTATGCATAATATGATTGTTTTATATTTTCGGATTCATGACCCATTTTTACCAATTAAGAATTGTTGTTTGACATTTGTGATTAGAGGTTTGAAATAAAAATTGATTATTCTTCGTTAAGATTAGTATGTCTAATGTATGAAAAGTTTAGAAATTCTTGCTGAAAAACTTAACGCGTGGATTCATCACATGTGTGTTAAGTGGAATTTCTTGGTATGCTTCACGATAAATGTTATAAGATGTTCTTTCTCAATACATGTGAATATTCTTGAATGCATGTTTAATCGTAGTAGACTATATTTTCTGCTTAAGAAATTATGATGAGTGTTGTTGTTAATTTAGTCACGTAATTCAGAGTAGGATTGTGATTAAGGGAACTAGATATCTTCTTTTTTATTTTTTATTTTTTTTTATTTTTTTTTTATTTTTTTTATTTATGTCTGGAGGAATCGGCAACTAGTTGGGCACGTGGTCGTGTTATCCAACCGCTACCACTATAATCTCCAGGTGTTCCCACGATGTCCCTTATGAGGCACACAAGGTATGTCGGGGGGAGTTGAACTCGAAACCTTATGGAACTTCATTTTCACGGCACTTGCCAATTGAGCTGCCCCCCCCGGGGGCGAGATATTATCGATCTTGAATAATAGTGATGTTGTATTTAGATTCTTGTTGCATAGTGATGAGATGATATTTGAATGTGTAATTATTAATGTATGTCATTGTCGCATATCACTTGTCCTAACAATTGTTTGAATTTTTTTGTCCCTCTATTGTACTCACTTATTTTGATGTCGTAATGGAGGGGACGTTACACTTCTAGGCTTATTATGGAATATCTTGATGCATAAAATTTCTTTTCTGATTGAGGTGAGTGATGTCAATGATTTCTGCTAGCACTTCTTGAATAACTATCTCTGTTGTAGTTATCTCTTCTTTCACGATATCTTCTCTCTTCCTCCCATCTCAAGTTTGATCCATTCTTTGTTTTCCTATGCAACTGATTTAAGATTTGCATTACTTGAGCATTTATCTGATTTTGATCTCTCATCAAACTCTCATTTTCTTCTTTGTAAATATGCACTTCTATTTTCAGGCTTCTTACAATCTCTAATAAGGTTTCTTTCTCCCCTATACTCCTGTTCCCATTTGATTCTATCTCTGCATTACCAAAACAGATATTTTTCCCTTTGGCCTCTTTATCATGGATATAAGATCCTTGTCCTTCTTCCATTTCTTGAATATGAATTATTATACTAAAATGATATGTTTGTACCCCCTAATTCTGCAAAATGTGCAAGCAACCATTTTGTTAGAATTACACATATTATAAAAAAAATTGCAAACAATGCTACAAGGTCATTTTTCTGTTCAATTCATGAAGAAATATATTATTTTTCTCCAAATTATAACAATTCAATGTTATTCTCCTATGAATCATCTTTCAAACAAATATACTCTTTCCCTAGTATGATATCTGAGCTGAAAGTTATGGCTTCTTGAAAAAGTCACTTTCACCCTCTTTTTTTTTGCAACATGATGTTGTCAAATTATTCTACAACCCCTTTAAATTGGTACCCAATTCAAATTCTGCACTGGCACCTCCTTCAATCTATGTTTCTTGTGACCGTGGACTCAAACCCATGGGCTTATTCACTCTTTAGCACCTTTCTCTGTATTCTTCCACACAGGACCTCGTTCAAAAAAGTGTTCGTGAGATTTTTTATTTCTAGGGCTTTCACACCTCTAATCAACCCCTTCACCTTAGCATGATACTAATGTTGGAACCAGGTCCTCCAGAATTTGGCATTTATGCCCTCTTCTGGAGTAACACTCCTTGAAGTACACTTCGTCGAAGCACCTATATTATCTCCACTAGTAGATCAAATGGTTGAGATTTAATCTCCCATTGCATGGATGGTCCCAGCCCATCTCGATGCTCCATACTAATCAGGCATTAGGATGGATGGTCCTTAATTAATTTTGGACTTCCGCCCTCCAAGACTCTGGGACATTACAACTCTCAAGTCATTAAACTCCCCCAAAGTTTTACCTGTCGAAGTGGTCATAAAGTGATGATGACTTCTTACCATTAGTTAACACCTATGTTTATGCTATCTTTCCACTAGTTAATCCAATGACCATGACTTAATCGAGCATTAGGATGGATGATCCTTCTTTGTTTCAGGACTTCGACGCTCTGAGACTCCGAGATATTACAACTTCCGAGTCATTCAACTCCCCCGCAGTGATACCTGTCAAAGTTCTTACGCCATTCTTCCATTGCTTGATCTAATGGTTAAGAAAAGTCCCGAAGGAATCTTAGATCGATAGTCTACATGAATTCGCGACTTCGGCCTTCAACACTTTTGTTGGTATAGATGTTGGACATTCTCGGAGGCCATAATCCTGAAGATGACATTGCATGTTGATGTCACCTATGGTGATGTGGACCCTTGGTATGTGTGCCACGTGTCACCCAAAAATGGATAGGTTGAGGTCCAAAAGGAACTAAATTCATGTGACATGTTTCCCCACACGACACCCTTGCCATGTGGCATAATACATGTCATCGACCAAGTGGACGATCCACATTTCTTTGCCCGATATTTGACCCCCTTCATGATTTAGCTGACTATGACTTTACACTTCTTCACTTCATAACTTCTTCACTTCGACACTTCACAAGTTTGACATTTCGTAGATTTTCCTAGTCTCTAGTAATCTCCAAAGTGGAAAATTTCTGAAGTCCCAAAAATTCTCTATCCTTCCACTCTGAATATATGGATCACATTACTCCTGAACTTCCTATCATATCGAACAGTTGGTGGCACTTTGCGACTTTTTCCCTCGATATTTCATGCTTGTGTCATGTCTCCAATAATCGTCGAAGAGGAGAAGTTCCAGAGTTTTCCATCTCTTGCTTGGCTTCGATCAACGAATGATGATTGACCAGTTTGACTTGATAGTTGTGACTTAATATCTCCCAGCCTCTTGTTTCACCTCTATCTCACAATCCTCATTCACCTAACGTCCGATCTAACGATCTAGAATTCCTTAATTCAACAGTTTTGATCATTCACGAATTCAAAAGGGAACGGTCACAATTCCACGATTGTGATCTCTCTCGATTTCTATCTGCATGACGCTATGGTTTCTACGCAATCTCTGGAACACTATTTGTCCTGGGATTTAAGATCTCGAAGACATATTCTCTCTTAACCATAACACCCTTTCCAACAGTTTCGGCCCATACCAATCCTATGTTTCAACCATAAGCTCTGATACAAACCTGTAATGTACCCAGCCACCCACAAGTTGGGTGTAATGTACCCCTAGTTACACACACACATATATATATACTTAATGGGAACTAAAGTCTATTAACCACGAAACCGGTTCATGAAACATAAAGATATTTTATTGTAAATCTTATTCCACTTTGCATGCATATGAGTTTTTTACTCTACTGGATTATCTATCCTAAAATTATGAAGGAGATTTAAAATCCAAAACACTATCTTATTGTTAAGGGTTAATGATTATTTATGGATACTTCGTTTCTCTAATTTAGACATTCGTCTCCACTTATTGATAATCTATGTCTGTTAAAGATTACAATTAATTCGACAATGATCTTTACTTGTTATTTCGTCCGCTATAGTTAAAAATTTTGTCTATATAATGTAGGAATTACTTGCGGAAAAGTTCTCCCTGAAAATGAAAATTGGAAAAATGATCTTTTGTTTATTTCTTGCTAAACCCTATATTTGCACTCATCCACAACATTTTCTGTATATGCACGATATAAGGGTGTTAGCAGGGTTTTAGCTTGTTTTTTCATTAATTACAGTTCTAATAAACTAATTGGGTTCTTACCATAATTAAACGTACCCATATCACATCCTTTCTGTCTTTGTAATTACTTCTAGGTTTAATTAATTACTTACTGTAATTATTATTTCTGTCGGAATTTCATCTGTGTAGCACGGGAAAAAAAGGTAATTCTATTTTTATTTGTTAATTCTGTACTTAGTTCTCAACTTCATCACAATAAATTACTTCTGTTCTTTTGGTCCTGTGTACATGGTTTTGATAAATACTACCAAGTAATTCTTTAGATGATTGTTTTGAAATATAGACTATTTTATTGATAATCTTTTATCGTTTTAGCAGAGGTAGAATAAACAAGTGTTGTCACTACTTCTCTATTAATTATTTGTTTTGCAAGTTTCTCCTCATTGGTTACATTCTATGATTTCATTTATATATATATATATGTTCTCTATATTTTATATTCTAAATATTTTAGAGGACATGTATAGGAATGATGAAGAAACAAAACTTTATTAAATGTTTGTTTTTCTTTCTTTAATTGCATAAGTGAATAATCTACGCATGGATATAAATTGATGATGGATCCTTTTTTCTTTGCAAGATAACCCATCAGATGGTTACTAACCCACTCCTCCTCCTCCAGAGTTGTGGATCGACTACTTCGCAAAGAAAAACAAAGACAATCTAATATTCATCCGAGATCCAAGATAAGGTATGACTTTGACTTATTTTATTTATCTCATTCTTTAATGACTTGAACACTAGTAAAGTTACTATTTAGTTAGGAACAAACGACAATGGTGTTGTGGCCATGGGTTTCGAAGAACTCAACAAGACACAGGACAAGCAGCGTAAATCTTAACAGAGAAATAAAATGCAATATCAGAGTCTCTATCGAATCCAAACTATTACGGGTAGAAAACCTTACCGGTTACGGATCATTCGACTTCCATGGGCATATTGTTGTATCTTGTTTTACTCCCGAACAAGTTTTGTAGAGAAACCAGCTCACAAGAAAGCTAGCCATGGAGGGAAGCCTAAAGAAACAAGGTAAGAAGCTAAATGTGTTGGGCGTAATGGTTCCTCGAACCCTTCGTTCGGAGTGTAAGGGTGACAGAGTATGCCCCTCCTCGACTTCCGTGTGAAAACAGTGAAGTGGAGGGCCTGTATTGGGTAACTTGAGCATCAGAACCCAGAGTACTTGGGTGGGTAATCGTTTTTAATTGTATGCCATCCCTTTCAATGCGAACGTCGTAAATTCTGAAGTGCAAGTCTGACTTTTCACCCATTATTGTTAGAAATAGTAATTACTCACTACATGCAAGGCTTTTCAGCTTTTACCAGAGTTAGAGTTTTATTCTATTTTCGACTGCATGCTTTTACGCATGACTGTAAACCATTGTAAACATATACACTTGTGTGAATAGTTAGAAGGCTGTATCATCAAGCCCTTTCACTTTCTGTCTGTACATTTTTTATTCTTTCTGCTTTGCATATTCTTTCATGGTATCAGAGGGCCACGGGAGTGCGGTAATACGAGTCGAGCTCAGGGAGAGTGGAGTTAGAGTGCTTGCTTTGTGTAAGAACACATAGTCATCAAATGTGAAGAAAGAGCTGCGAGTGCACTCTTCAGATCAACTTCCACGATGTGCTCTTGATTCATATTGGGAGATGCGTCGTGGAAAGGATGCTTGAATCAGCCGTTAATGAGAAAAGGAGGCGTTGTGGAGAGACCATGAAGGCGGCTCATGGAAGTCGATGTTAGAAATCAGCCTTGCTTGGGGTGAGGTCACGGAGCATTGTAGGCGTTAGCAGGTCTCTCTCTCACCAGAAAGTGTGAGACACTATAGACCTTCCGCACTAAAAATTTTTTGAAATTCCATGGCAAGATTGTATGAAAACGGGTAGAACTGCCATATGTAAATTTAAAAAAAAAAAAAAAAAAATTCAAAACCTTAATAGAAGTAGACGTGGCTGTTTCAGAATTCTGGCGAGGAAGAATTAGTGATTATTCGTGCAACTCAAGTGTCGGTTTGGGAATTTCGGCTCGGTGAATGTCGTGTTCACGAGAGGAAGAATTAGCGTTGCTTGTTACCGTGACAACCCCTGGAAATTCGCACAGAATTCGCTCTGGAATCCAGATAGAAGATCCATGACCGTGGAATTACCGCGTCGTGGATACCGTAAGTTTGGCGTGGAGGGTATGCGTGATGGATACCGGTGTTAAGCCTTTTCGCGAGTGGAAAGCCACGATCCGGCATCAGGATGATCAAAAGGAACTCGTTCCTTCACAGAGTGGAGAGCGAAAGTTTGTAATTTTTACGAGATGGCAAACTTTCTGAAGAACAAGCCGGCCCCGATCTTGACCGGCACAAACTACAGCCTGTGGGCACACAAGAAGAAGACCGTTCTTCTTCTTAATAAGGTATGGGACGTGGTGGAGTCAGAGTTCAAAACGCTCGCAGCGAACGCCCTTACCGCTCTATCAGCTAACGCCCTGAAGGCGTACAAAGAAATTCAGCACAAGGATCTACAAGCCAAATGCCTAATCAAAGGATGCATGGAAGAATCCATCCCACACGCATAACAGGTGCGGCAATGGCATCAAACGGGAAAATTCTGAAACCATACAAAGGGAGGCACTGGCCGGAGTCAAAGCATGAGACTCCAAAACCGGCCAGAGGATTTTGAAAGGCTTCAAGATGAAGGAGGTGTTCAAGTCGATTGGACCAATTCCTATAGCCGAGTTACCCGGCATCCCCACAAATCAGTTTAGTCCTACAATGAAGGGCTCTACGGACATAGAAGGCAGACGATAGTAGAGAAGTTTCTTCGATCCTTGACCAAGAAGAATGCAATGATTGTCATTGCGACCGAAGAATCAAAGATCTGACACGGGCGGCTCCTGGATGAGTTAGCGCTGGTTCTCTTCTTGATTGATTCGAGATTCAATCAAGAAGATGAGACTTTGACGAATGCCTTCAGCACGCAGTCTTCCACAGGCAGAGGACGTGGCAGAGGAGGTAGAGGCACAAAGCGAGGCGAGAGAGGGATCCCACTCATGGAGGATCACAGTGCTGCACATGACATGTTACTGGTCATGCAGGGTCTAATTTCAAGATTAGGGGGGAGAGGTAAGAAGTGGACTGATAAGTCCAATAGCCAATGCAACTATTGCAAGAAGTATGGCCATTATGCTCGAGAATTCAGAAAGAGGCTAGCCGACCAGTATGGTGGCAGAGCGCATGTCTCTCACACTGAAGAAGGTACATCCGTATCGATGTTTCTCTCTTGCCATGTTGCAGATGAAGATCTTTCAAAATATCGATGGCTGCCTTTCTGGGCAGTGGCTGCAGCAATAATCCGCATGATAGGTAACAGAAGTTTTCCTCCATTGATTGTTTTGCTGCTGTGAGATAAAGTGGGAGATCATACTACATTTCACTTGAAGGAAGGGCCTTGTCCACTATTCTAAACAGAACCGGAGGAAGGTTATTGAAGATGTTTTTTATGTGCCTAATCTCAGGGTAAACCTGCTTAGTGTCGGCCAAATAATGCAGAATGGGTATGATGTTCAGTTTCGTGGTTCCTCATGTGTCATCTATAATAAAACCCCTTGTCGCAGACTCTTAGCCAGAGTTGAAATGACAAAAAATAGGATCTTCTCTGTTTTGAAAAGAATTGTCTATGCAGATAAAAACACAGTTTCAGTCAAGGAATAGTTTGTGGCATTATCGTTATGGTTACTTACCCTTTAAAAGTCTCAGTCACATGCATAAACAGTCAATGGTCTTATGGTTACCAGTCATAGATGAGCATTCCAGTTCTTGTGAGGATTGCATTTTGGGGAAGCACCAGAGAGATAGTTTTTCACACTCTGAATCTCGAGTCACAAGCCAACTTGATTTGAAGTGCTAGATATATAAGGTGCCAGACTGTCGCAGGAAGTTCATTTTACTACGACTTGGTGATGATTTACAGCGGGAAAACATGGAGTTTTTTTTCTAAAGAATAAGTCAGAAAGGTTCTCAAAGTTTAAAGAGTTCCTAGCTTTGGTTGAAAAGCAGTCGTGAAAATCAGTCAAGATCCTTAGTTCTGATGGTGGGGGCGAGTATGAATCTAATGATTTTACAGATTATTGCAAGCAGCTTGGAATCGCAAGGCAATACACCTACCGGATATGCTCCAGGTAGAATGCCTGGAGTTGCTGAAGGAAGAACGGACCATCATGAACTGGCCGGAGCATGTTATCCTACAAGAAGTTGTCAAATGAGTATTGGGCAGAAGCAGTTGCATGTTCTGCTTATCTCTTGAACATATCACCCCTCATAGGTATTAAGAATCTGGTTTGGGAAAACATGGAGTGGCACAAAGGTGAAGATTTGTCAGCACATCTCATTTACAGAGTGTAACTGCGTATTTCGGAAGATTCTGAAAAGAAGGCTGGATAACAGAAGGAAGTGCATCTTCGGGCTGCAATTGAAAACAAACTTTATAACCCTTCACCAAAGGTTGTGGTAGCTGGCGGGGATGTCGCCCCATGGAAGATATAAGTGTTATTAGGGTGACTGCAAGTCTTTATTGAAGTCGGCCAAAGCGGTCGGTTGGATCTGCACGCACCTTCCTCATCCTGCCCGTTGCGGGTAACAACAGAGAGTACTTCCATCGATGGCTGCTTTATCCTTTCGTCGGCTCACGCCTTCTCCACCACATCAAGCGAAGGAAGTTTGAGAGAATATATGAAGGCGGACCGGCTTTGATGAGCAAAAGCTCGATTATGCCTTTGTTCTTGCTCATTACATTTTTGAGGAAAGAAGTTGATCAAAGAAAAATTGGGTTTGCGGCAGATGAAGAGATAGATGAAATCGAAAGGAACCAGACTTGGGATGTTGTCGATCTTCCTGCAGACAAAAACAGTATTGGAGTGAAATGGGTCAATAAGACCAAACTGAATGAGAAAACAATGTGACATAGGAATTTGAGTTAGTTTACCCAAAGGTTTACCTGCAATGACATGGTGTGGATTATGATGAAACCTTTGCTCCGGTAGCAAGGATGGATACTATTCGAGCAGTATTGGCTATCGCTACTCAGAATAAATGGCCAATATATCAGATGGGCCCGTCAAATTACGCGCTTTTTCCCCTAAATGGGTTCCCTTGATAGCCAAAGAAGTGTATGTTGGTCGGCCCTCGGGATGTGGAAGTTAAAAGACCAAAATGAAAGAAGTGTAAAGCCAAAAAGGCAGCATGCGGTTTGAAACAAGCTCCCAGAGCTTGGGTACAGTAAGTTGACTCCTACCTCATCGCAAATGGGTGTAGCAGAAGTGAAAACGAGCCCTCTCTTTATGTGAAGACAGATCCACCGGGTAACATTCTTCTGGTATGTATTTATGTTGATGATATGATTTACTTTTCAGAGGGTGATCTGCAAAATTTAAAGCTGTGATCATGCAAAGGAGTTTGAGATGACTGATGTGGGTCTTATGAGGTATTTTTTAGGTCTTGAGGTTGATAATAGAGTATTAAATTTTTCATGCATCGGCATAAGTATCTTTCAGCGACATTTTGAAAAGGTTGAGAATGGATAAATGTAAGGCAACAAAAACTCCCATCGCTGCAGGCACAAAGTTGAGTAATCAGGATACTGGACCAGCAGTGGACTCTACTCTCTACAAACAAATGGTAGGTAGTTGCTTGCCAATAACCTTTCGACCCTGATCTTATGTATGCTTTTAGTTTGATTTCCAGGTTCATGGGTCCCCTAAAGACTCTCATTGGAAAGTCGGAAAAAATTTTTTAAGATATATTTGCAGTCACTGGTGGATATGGACTGCTTGTTTACTCACATTACTTCAGATTATTACTCTACAGGAGTACACAAATAAAGTACGGTTGCATTGATGGAAAAAAAGCTTCGCTGGTTATGCCTTTTTCATTTGGTTCAATCTCATTTCACAGGCATCCAAGAAAACTGACCCATTGAGTCTTTGCGTCCTTGTGACGAGTCGGCCACTACATGACGCATGCCTGCCATGTAAATTGTAGCTCGAAGATTCATTGAAGGATATGGGTCATGCATTGAAATATACTACTACCATCTTTTTTGACAACAGCTCAGCCATAGCTTGTCCAAGAATCATGTGTTTCACAAGAAAAGTAAACACGGCCTTTCGCTATCACTTCATCGACTGAATAAGAGGGAGATCAGCTTATTGTTTTGTTGCTCCAAGGAGCAGTTAGCGAATATGTTTACAAAGCCATTAGGAAAACTTGCATTTGATGTCGAAGTTAACCGCTGGACGGTGAACCGTTGGCGTCTAAGGAGGTATTAGAAATAGTAATATTATATACGTACGGGCTTTGGCTTTTTGCGAGTTAGAGTTTTTATTCTATTTTCGACTGCATGCTTTTACGCATGATATGGCTCCATTGTAAGCATATACACTTGTGTGAATAGTTAGAAGGTTGTATCATCAATCCCTTTCACTTTATGCATATTCTTTCAATTATGTCATAACAAGCCACTGTATCAATTACCTTGTTGGTTAGCAGGACTAAGGTGCATAGTAACTAAATGTAACTACCTTTATCGAGTGGTCCCATGATTCGAGACCTGAAAGAAACTTTATTAGCTCTAGTCTTTACATGGCTAGGTTTAGACTTGTATAAATTTCATTGGATGAACAGGTTATATTCATATATGATTAGTATGACACCACCCATCGTGATTGTTAGGTTATATTTTTCCTATCTCAACAATTAATTTCAGTATGGATCAATCCTTATACACCATAACATAAAATGATATGGGACATGCACTATTGAATAACTTAAATGTGGCTATGATTTGCAGCTTGGTTTTCTTATAGTTTAGGAATAAAATTATTGTATCATCAATCCCTTTCACTTTATGCATATTCTTTCAATTATGTCATAACAAGCCACTGTATCAATTACCTTGTTGGTTAGCAGGACTAAGGTGCATAGTAACTAAATGTAACTACCTTTATCGAGTGGTCCCATGATTCGAGACCTGAAAGAAACTTTATTAGCTCTAGTCTTTACATGGCTAGGTTTAGACTTGTATAAATTTCATGGGATAAATGCGTTCTGTACATATATGATCAGTATGTCACCATCCAACATGATGGCTAGGTTATTTTTCTCCTAGCTTAGTAATAAATTTTCAATATGGATCAATCCTTATACACCATAACATAAAATGATATGGGACATGCACTATTGAATAACTTAAATGTTATAGGTTATGACTTGGGTTTTCTTATAGTTTTAGGAATAAAATTATTATGGAGAAATACTTCATGGTACCACATGAATAAGGTAAGAATGGATACGTGACATGCACTATTGAATAACTTAAATGTTATAGGTTATGACTTGGGTTTTCTTATAGTTTTAGGAATAAAATTATTATGGAGAAATACTTCATGGTACCACATGAATAA
>SNQJ01S0018420.1:93734-146052 GCA_010110895.2 Picea sitchensis | reverse complement strand
GTCACCTAAGCGTCTTCCTCGACTCTCAACTAGTCATTTTCTAGCTCAACAATGTATACCGTGTACGCGATCCGTGCCTCTTTCGCAAATACCTGCAGGTTAGACTGTTATCTTGACATTTTGATTCCATTACATTTACACATATTCCAAGAAAATTGAATCAAACAACAGATGAAATAGCTAACATGGTGTTAGATTGGCATATATCACATCAAGCTACACATACATAAACAACTCACAAATCCTGTCACAGCATATAGATAGAATAGACATCATCAAAATCATCAACAAAAAATACATGTAGACAACATCAGAATCTCAAAATATGTATACTCATATATATATAAAGGCCCATCAGGCCATCTGAATGTTTACATACAAAAATACATGTATCTGCAGGCCAACACAGCACCTCGGTACAAAAAAATCGGCTCACCAGCCTATATACAAAAAAAACATATACATCATGGTACCTCTATCGCACCACCACCCGCTCCTCCCTCAGGAGGAGGCGGTGGCCCACCACCACCTGCCCCAGGAGGTGGTGGACCACCCATAGGACCCTCCTTCCCCGGCGGCAGGCNACATGAATAAGGTAAGAATGTTATGAAAGAGTTCCATTATAGTGAGAGTAGTAATTTCCTCTCTTTGATTAATAGTTTAAATAAAAAATTTAAGTTGAACTAAGAGTTGTGTAAGTAATGAATAGTAATGAATGATTGAAAACAATCAAGCACTGAACATTGATTAAAAACATTGGACAAACTTATAATGCAATTGACAACAAGACTCATAGTTGTTTTCCCTCTATAATGAATGATTGAAAACAATCGAGCACTGAACATTGATTGAAAACAATTGACAACAAGACTCGTAGTTGTTTTCCCTCTATAATTTTTTTTTGTAGCTAATTTTTGGGTACATTATTAGACCCATCGTAGTAGGCTTCCTTGGCATACATTATTTGACCAAAGAAAATTATAGTAGAAGGTTTAAAAGGAGAGTTCCTTCCTAAACTCTGTGAGAGAAATTCATTTCCACTGTCATAAGCATAGAACCAACAAGATATTGTTCCATACTTAAACCGAGGGATATAGCTTCAGAGAATTGTAACCATCTCACACAGAGAAGGACAGAACTATACACGGTTTGGTGTGAATGAAAGTAATGAAACATGGTTGGTGGTGGGAAAAGTTTTTCTCAAAAACCAATGCTCTGTCAAAGCAATAACACATTTAATGTATAGAGTACCTTGACATGCGACCGAGTTGGTGCGTCTTTCCTGTACGTTACATTAAATGCTTGACTGGTATCATATATTTTAGAAGGAGGGTGTCGTATAATGGAAGGTGGAACTTCCACGGAAGTTCCTTTGCCTTCACCTTGAAAGTGATATAATGTATTACACACCAAAACTCGAAGTTTGGACAAGTACCTAAAGTGTTTATGATTAAGTCATGTAAAATAATACTATCCCTAAAACGTATTTTAGATTAAGTCATGTAGAATAACACTATATAAAATGTAGAATAATAATATATAAATGTAAATGGATTTTGTAACGATGAGGTTCATGTATAATACTTGGAATCAAGAGGTAATTGTAAGGCGATCGCTAAAGCATGGATGTTAATAAATATTCCAAATAATTTTAGTATAGAGAGCTAGATAATTTAATTTCATGAGAAATGTTATATTATGTCTTTTTTATCCATAATTATTCATTTAATGAAGGCAATCGTTCACTTCTAATAGCTAAAAAAAAATTAGGGATAAATTTTGAGTACAATACATAATGCATAACAGAATAATATTTGATCATATCCGTGAGAATCTGGGGTTAGTAAAGAATTCAAGTAAAATATATATTTTATGCATGGTTTACTTCATTAAAGAAAACTGAAGCTAATATGATTGGGTTAAACCCATAACCAAAATGCAAAGGGATATTTAACCAGAGGTAAAACCATAATAAATTATGTAATGTAAACTGAGGGTTTTACTGTCCAATGCTCTCCAGGAAAAAAAATTCCTTGTACTTTAATGAACGGGTAGTCAGCTTAATCCCTAGAGAATGCCTCAGATAGGCTCCTTTCTAGGTAAGAGAAATCAGAACAATAGTTGCTATAATATGTTAGTTATACTTTCTAGTGAACAAAAAATCAGAATGATTTTAATCCATTAAAATTTATGGATTCCTAAAAATCTATAATATCCATGTATGGACAGTATCTAATCAGAAAAAGAGAAGAGAAAGAAAAAAAAATGATTATAACAACAAAGGAGGATTCTCTAAATATTCTCCAGACTATTGGGTATTTAACGAGAGTATTCGACGAGTTTATGTGAGAATTAAGTGAAAAACCTCAAGAGCATTAGTTGTACCATATTTTTTTTCTCTCTAAGGACTAGAGACACCTCGGAGAGTCACTGTAATTAAACAAGAAAGGTTTCGATCTTTTGGGACTTGAAACAAACAGAGAAATCGTCTCACCCAGTCGCATGAATAAATGTAAATGTACAGTTCCCATCTAAGTATTGATAAGTAAATTAATTATTCTTAACACTCGCAGATAATTTAATTACTCGGATATAACAAAGCGGTGTAGAACCCTACGCCTGGGCTTTGGGATGGAACTCGATCTTTTCATTAAAGGAAAAACACCAGCATGGGGTCTCACCGTAAATGCTAAATCCAAATCCCACGAATAGGCCAAAGGATGGAAGGCGTCCAACTTCACTGTCCTTTCGAGGCTCAAGAAAAACCTCGAGCCCAATCCTCAGTACCAGGATATGAGAACCCAAGTACATGTCTTACCTCATTGTTTGAACAACCATGTGATTACACTTACATGGAAATGGATGGGTGGTTAAGTCCATGTGATTCTAGGTTTTCCGAACAAGGGTTATGACAAATCATAAAGGTTGCATCTATCGCATTAACTCAAGTCTTTAATGATTAGTTAAATCCACTGCAGGTGTTCATGGATCGACATCCCAATGTTCTCTATTATATAAATTCTTACCTTGTAAATAGCACTATGAAACCTTAATACCTTAATATTACGTAAGATGAAACAAGAACCCTAAAACATAATAGTGGGTTGGATTATGTTTCATTTGCATAGAAATTTTTTACTGAAGATTAGGAATATGTTTTGTTATGTCGAAAGGTGTACACTTATTGGTAATGGGCACAATTAATCACCTTTTAATATAAAATTCTAATCTGATGGTTAACAATTGAAGATGCTSGCATATTTTTAGTCGTCCTCCCAAATCAATGAATGTGGTTTACTCTTCATAACTTCCTTGTATTTTTGAATGCATCAGTTAACCTGTTTGCTTTTTAACAGTTACCTAATCATATTAAGAAATTACTGTAGCACTATATGATTGCCATGTTTAAATGATTAACCTTTAAGATTACCACTTTTAGATTTCCTCAACTGTCCAGACGTCTGGCTCGACATTCTCCAACACCAAGCAGCACAGAAAAAGTTGCATTAATATAATTTTATTCTACTTGTGTGGAAATGATATCATTCCAAGTCTTTAACTTAATAAATTTAACTTAAGATATCACATTGGAATGGAGCAAAAGTCGATATATAACGTCTTAGTCCAAATAATTTATGATGCTAAACATGTGCTGCGATAATGAGATGAATCCAAGTTGAAAGTAATAATGATATTTAAAGTCTTATTACCTTAACAATTTTTTTTTATCTTTTATATACATTTTTTTGGTTGTGTGGATTATGGGTTTCATTACGTATAGAGTTGTAGGTTATAGTACTTAGGGCTAAGCGAATCACCATAAAAACATTATGTTAAAGGAAAAATTTAATAAACAAAATTTTCTTTTGTTACAAATAAATTTTGTCAAAAACAAATTGTAACTATGTTAGTGCATAATGGAGAAGAAGGAAGACCTAAAGTTATTAATAATCAAGAACTTCCTAGAAACCCAGAATATTACAACAAAGGTAGTTCAACAACCTAGGTGTTGGGAACAATGGGGAATCTTATGGTGGAATTGCAAATATTCAAATCTGATAATGAAAAACTAAAGAAAGCACACGAAGATGAACAAAAAATAAATGAGATGTTGTTACAAAGCATGGCAACAAAAAAGAGCCCAAAGAATAATGAAGTGGACGAGGAAGTTAGCAAAAACACCTCAATGGATTCTAGCCATGGAACAGAAAAATAAAATAGATCTTCTAATGACACACAAATGGCAGAAAACAAAGCATATATTGTAAGGAAAAGAAAACAAATTGACCATTTAGATGGAGAGTTCAAGAAAATCAAACCTTCAACGTTTGATGGTGAGTCCAAAACTCATGAAGAGGTATAAGCTTCGTTATTTGACATAAAGAAATACTTCCATATTTACAATTACTCTAGTAATATGAAAGTAAGTATGGTTATTTACAATCTCAAAGCTAAAGCCAGTATATGGTGGCAAGACTTAAAACTCGCCAAAGGAATAAAAGAAAATAAAATAGAATGGGTAGATTTTAAGAAATACTTTAAGAAACAATACTCATCTTAAAGTTATTATGAGAGAAAAAACAAAGAATTATAGTAGCTAAAGTTATGATAGATGTCCATGGAGGATCTACTTACCAATTTTGTGGAATTGTTAAGGTTTTTGACTTATATTAAAGATGAAAAGGTGAAGGTTCAAAGGTTTTTGAGTTTCTTGCCACAGTGATATAAGGACAAAATAGAGTTTGATAAAAATACAAACAACGATTTGAAAGTCCAAGAAAATGGGAATAAAAGAAACAAGAGAAACTGAAGCAAAGGGAAAAGGGTGTCAATCCATCACCATATAGCAACATGTCCAAAGGGAATCAAGAACATAACTTCTTCAAAATCTTACAACAAGTACATTAAAATTTTAGGGATGTGGTGAACCACATTTATTGAGAAAATGTCCATATAGAAATGTTGCAAATAGGACTATTCAGAAAATACAAGAAGCTTTGACAGTTGGAGATATTGGCAAAGGTATTCATAGAATTAACACAACTTTATATAGTAGGTAAGCAAATCATCAATCCACAGTTGTGGATATTGAAGGTAAAATTCATGACCAAAAGGCATCTATTTTAATTGACCGAGTAGCTCGTTTAAGTTATGTTACCCCATATTTGATAGACTCAAACAAGCTAAAAAAGGTAAAGCATACTAAACCATGCTTAGTACAATTAGCAACAGGCACAAAGAGGAAGGTAATAGAACACATTTCTGAATGTAAGATGAATATAAATGGATAGGATACAAAGGTAAACTTAAATGTACTAGCTTTAGGTTCATACGACATACTCATAGGTATGGAACGGTTAGAGGAGCACAAAGTTGTATTGAAATGTTATGAAAAATCATTTGTCTATAGAAATGAAAATGGGATATCTAGAACAATGCAAGGAATTAGTAACAGTTTTTGTCAGACAAATATCAACAATGCAGTTCAAGAAGTGCGTTAGTAAAGGATGTAAAACTTATACTATCCAAGTAACAAATATGTTAGATAAAGAAATAAAACCAATTTTAAAGGATGTTTTTGTGATTCAGAGATTTGAGGATGTATTCGCAGAGGAAATACAAGAATTACCTCCAAGGAGAGAAATATATTAATCTATTGATATACTATCTGGATCTGCACCAGTGTCAAAGGCACCTTATAGGATGAGTATTCCTAAGTTAACATAACTAAAATTTCAACTACAAGAACTTTTAGATAAAGGATCTATTAGACCAAGTGTCTCTCCATGGGGAGCACCAGTATTATTTGTCAAAAAGAAAGATGGAACACTAAGATTATATATTGACTATCGTCAATTGAATAAAATGACGATTAAAAACAAGTACCCTCTACCGAGGATTAATGACTTATTTTATCATGTTGGAGGAGAAAAAACATTCTCTAAGTTAGATTTAAGATGTTATCATCAAATCAGAATAAAAGATGAAGATGTAAATAAAACAACTTTTAGGACATGTGTTGAGCCTCATTTTTGTCACCTCCAATTTCCTTATCTTGTCCCATATCCTAACCAATTTTTCCTCATACATATGCACTCTCTGCCTATTTTCCTCAAGAGACATGTCATTTAGCAATTGTTTTGTACATATGAGGTAAATTATGTTTAATCATTATTTATGATGATTTATTAATGATTTGGATTAAATATTTGATGTTTAAAGCTCTCTAATTACTTTGAATTATCTAAGAATACCTTATGACCACAACCCTTATTCAACAGGTACATCTTTTGTCATTCATCCGTTACTCATCTTCGGTATTTTTTTGGTACTTTTGTTGTTCCGGTACTGCAACATTTAAACTGTTCTATTCCGGTACTCTGCCTATTTTGGTACAAAATATTTGCCGATCCGGTACCAAGATCTCTTACTGTATTAGTCTGGTACTAAACCCGCTTCTACAGGATTGATGATTTGAATGAGTACGCTGGCGATGGCTCCAATAAATTGCTTGGCTGGAAACATATTTGGTTTGTTTGAAGACCACGATAGAGTATGATATGCTTCATCACTCATTCACTTCATTTCATGAGGATGAAGCTCTTTCCATGAGATACGATTTCATAACCAATCGTAATACTTTTGCAAACATTTGATATTATCTTGAGACTTTGGTTGTAACGACTAATCTTGTTTAAGAAGCATTTGTGTAGATGCTCGAGAAGAATTCCATATAATGTTATGCTTTGTATTTCATTTTAAAATATGGATTTATTGTAAAATCTTACTTTTTGGATGAAGGTTAATACAAATTCAGGTTCGATGATTTTATGCATTCTTTAGAATATGATATTTTGTGAGTTTTAACAACTTCCTTATTGGTATTGGCAAGGGCCCACCGATCCAAATTGGTAAGTATGTTGAAAATTATTAAGGTAGTTTTTCATTCTTTCACATGTTTGTTATTTATCTCATACTTGTTCTTGCATCTATTAATTCGATTTTATTTTGTTAAGTTTTAATTTAAATTTACATAGTGTTGATATTGTATTGTGACTACTAGACAATTATGAATGAGTTGTGAATTTAATTACACTTCTGTGATTTCTTTTAGAATTTATTTTGAAGTCTTAAGTGTGTTAGTACAGGATCAAACCGAGAGTCCATCTTTCGTATTACGTGAACCAACAAATGGAAAGTCTCAATAAGATTTATGCTCACTGTGTAGAAACAAAGTCGTTTTCCAGAATTGCAAGATTGTAAGATTGTATTGAATTTCCTTTTGTGATGAATCAATTGATTTTGAAGAGTGTGCAAAATTAGATAATAATTTCTTTCAAGTTTTAAGTGAGTTATTACAGGAGTGAGACTAGGCTCCATCTCTCACCTACATGCGCTTATAATGGAGTGTTTACAACCTGCCTCCTAGTTCATTTAACTCAGTTAGGTTTCCAGAATGTTAATGATTGATTGTGTGGTTGTTCCAGGAGATGGAATCATAGCCCATCTATATCTTTCATGAGCCTATAAGGAGTGGATCCATCCCCTGTACAAGAATTCTGAATTATACATTTCTTGATCAGTTTTTCTTTCTAGATTTTGAATTGTGTGAAAGGTAGAGTATTGAGTTTTGAATGTTTCTTATTTATTCTATACTCATAAAATGTAGATAAACCACCTGTTTCTGAGACATATAGTGTAACAACTCTGTTGATTACAAATCCCGGTCGATAATTTATGTTTGGTAATATATTATGCATATAATTGCACCAACATATTGACATTGTTGTCGGGGAGTTGTAAATGGTAATAGGTAGTATTTGAATTAGATTGTTTTAATGGTTTTGGATTGGTTTTATGGACAACCTAAGGGCATAGAGAAGACGGTAAGATGTGAGGGAAGATCCCACGAATCCACTTTAGTGGGGTGCTCCAAAGTTAGGTTTTTCTCTCCCTTTCATGCATAAGTTTTTTTCTTTTAATGTAAGCATGTTTTTCCTTATTTTATGCAAAAGTGTGTTTTTATTTATGCAAATTTAGTTTTATTTATGATTAACTAAATTTTGCGAACCGATAACTTGGTGACAACAGGGTCCGAGTAACTCAAGGAGTTCAAGTTTGGTGTGTTTTATTTTTACAAATAATTTTAATTTCTTAGTTTTAAAATTCAAACCTTTGATGATAAATCATTTTTGGGGTGTTATAAGAACCCCCAAGTACTAATTTGTGTTGTGATTCAGGGATCATCAACCATCTATAGTAGTTCAAGGATGATCAAGATCTTGAAGAATGTTATTCAAATAAATTTCTCACATTTTAGCAGCAGTTGGGATATTTGCCTCTCAGGAAGAGCATATCTTGACAATAGTAAATAATTTATTTGTCTCTCCACAAGAAGATTTATAAGTCTCTTTGGATTCCTCTTGTCAATTTGTTGAGGAGACTACATAATCATGGATAGAATTGAATGGAGAGCAACCATTGGAACCTGATATTGAGAATTTCTTAGCATGCCTCTCAACGGATCCTATATGTACTCCAAAGACCAATCATTTTGAATAAGATAATTTGCGTAGCATGGAAAACGAGGACATGTTGTGTGACCTAAACAAAAAAGAGAAACAAGAATATCATGATCCTATTGAAAGATGGTTCTAATTAGTTATCATCTCACACTACTCTTTTACTTTTCATTATTGTTTGATCTCATCATCAAAGCAGCTGGTCCTTCATACTTCGATATGCATTAAAATTTACCTTTTAAACCCGAGTATGGATATATTTTTAACCCTGTTACGCACATGGCTTCATTAGAAGTATTCTTATACTTGAAGGACATTTTCTTTTGTTCAATTAGACTAGGATAAGTAAATAAATAAATAAGTGTTGCACATAAGTGGAATGCAACATATCTTTCATACTTTTCATAAATGGGAATGTCAAAATCCAATAAAGCAATCAGTTTAAGATCTTTTGTTCCTATAGTAGATTTATTTCTAAAATTTATGATAATTTTGTTTGGAATTTTATGAGAAGGTAATCTCTTCATCCTATGAATGCACACATAATACTAGAAGGGTATTTTCAAAAGAGGAGAAAACATGATTGTCAATGGAAGAGAGCACTTAAGGGAGTACTTCATGACCCATTTCCTCAAATTTCTTCTTTTCCCTTAAGTTGTTAAAAAAAAATGCATTCTTTCTTTATCATTACCTATCTATTTTAAGACCACTATTTCACAAGGATGATCGATTAAGTGATCTTTTAAATACAAACTGAAACTGAATGTTAATTCGAGACTATTTTATTCATAGCTAATAATTTTTGGTCAAATAAATCATGAATAATGTATGCATTGCTCAACTTTTGACATTTTCCCTGAATTTTCTATTTTTTAAGCATGAATAAAAATCTAGTTTTAATTAGTTCTATTGGATTGTTTTTAGCAGTTGTTCGCAACCCTCTTAGCAACCCTCCTTATTTTTTTAGTGTCTCACATTGTGTGCATGAGGGAATGCAAATCCTTAGGAATGGAGGAGTGGTTGTTGGGACCTTTAGATTCTTTTTCATCTTTTGTCAACAAGTGCAAATCAACATGTTAAGTGCTAGAATTTGATACTCATTTCCATAATTTTGGTACCAGTACTAAATTCCCGCGCTATTTTTAGTACCAAGAAGTGCTCAGTTTTATCCAACATATTTTACACGGTTTTGTTGCAGTCCATAATACACATAAGGTTGTTCTGGTACTTTTATGTTCTAGTACTGCAAAATTTTGTTCCGGTACTGCAGAATTCTGTTCCAATAGTGTTATGTTATGGTACTGCAAAATCTTGTTCTGGTATTGTCCTGTTCCAGTACTATCTATTTCGATACTGCAGAAACCTGATCTGTTACTTATCTGGTACTGATGCCAAAGTGATATGATCTTTTTCATGTGCTTAACATTGTTTTCACTTCAGGTAATTGTAGGTATGAGATAATCTTTTCATGTTATTTCTATCAAGGATCATTTAAGTCTTGTGTTGAATTGTTCATTACTATCATGTACATCTTCCTCCTACATTGTTACACTCACACCTAAATGAATCATCCTTGCTATCCTTTAAGGAGATATTTTCACATTTATCTCTATATGATAATGGGTGCACCTGTCTTATTTCCTCATCATTATGAAAAAGTGATTAATAATTGACATATCAATTGAAAAGTGGTGACACCATTATGTCTAATACTAACCTAGTTGATTCAACAAGTTCTTATCCAATTTTATCTTTACAAGTTTCTCTTGGGAGGTATTGATGAAAAATTCATGTGGTGTACCTCCCTTGCAAAACCTCAATGAAATTTCATGAGAATCCTAATAGGATTAACTAGAGGGACCTCTTATTCATTATCTGAGATGTTCCATTATACATTGAATAGCTGAGATTTAAGTCTAATTTGGATTATGTCACCCTTGGGATAATTGCAAACAATTAATTATGTTCCTAATAAATCTAGAACACTCTCGTACCACCTTCCTTCCTTATACTCTAAAGAAGCCAATGAACAATATACATCATTCTAAATCTTTTGAGTAATATAATAAAAAGGAAATATCAGGAAGTACAAGTAAACCCGTCGAGGTGTAGAACAGGCCTGATAGCAGAGAGGCCATACTTGTATGCTACTAAGGTAAACTCGTCGGGGTATTGAATAGGCCTACTGGAAGCGAGGCTATGTCGGGTAAAGGGAGTTGAAAACCATAAATTGACACACCTAAAACTAAACAAAAACCCTTGGGTCTCATTCTGAAGCAATAATTATCAAATCAAGGCTAGGAGATTACCTTTATATCTCTCAAATGATGTTCTTAAGAACCTTCAAGTATCCACTTTTGGGTTCTATCTTTAAAATAAATAGGTTTGCATGAATGTGGGACCCTCAGTATATGTAATTCAATCGACCTAAGCAAGAATAGCTTCATATTTATAAAATTGGATACGAGACAAGTTAATCATCTTGGGATGTATTCTTTGATGTGTTCCCCTCTTCAAATGAGATCTAAACTATGCTTATATCACTTTTATTTTAAAGGTAATCTAGCCAAGGGGGGCCTATTAGTCAAAGTCATTATGAAAACTCTTGGCCACTATCCTATAATCATATTAGAGTCACATCCAACCCTTTCTCCTAACTATGATCCAAAACAGATTGGATAATACTTAACATCAAATCACTAACATATCTAATCTATTACTCACAACTCTACTTTTCCATCATAACTACTTTTCCATGGGTAAGAATTGTGAAGCGTAGTCCAGGAATTTTATATTGTATAGCATGTTACTTAAAAGATAACTTAAGGAGGTGAAGAAAGGTGGAACTTCAAGGAATGCTTGATTGAGTGAGGAGTACCATCAATTTTGAAATTTTGAAGATCATTGTTGCATGAGGACATGCAATGGATAAGGCATGGGGGAAATGTTGAGCCTCATTTTTGTCACCTCCAATTTCCTTAACTTGTCCCACATCCTAACCAATTTTTCCGCATACATATGTACTCTCTGCCTATTTTCCTCAAGAGACATGTCATTTAGCAATTGTTTTGTACTTATGAGGTAAATTATGTTTAATCGCGATTTATGATGATTTATTAATGATTTGGATTGAATATTTGATGTTTAAATCTCTCTAATTACTTTGAATGATATAAGAGGACCTTATGAAAACAACCCTTGTTCAACAGGTACATGCTTTTGCATTCATTCGGTACTCATCTTCAGGATTTGTCCGGTACTTCCGCTGGTTCGATACTACAACATTTCAATTGTTCTATTCTGGTACTCCACCTATTCTGGTACCAACTATGCGTTGATCTGGTACCAATATCTATTACTGTGTTAGTTTGGTATTAAACCTGCTTCTACAGGATTGACATTTTGAATGAGTACACTGGCGATGGATCTAATAAATTGGTTGGATGGAAGCATCTTTGGTTCGTTTGAAGACCACAATAGACTATGATATGCTTCATCACTCATGCACTTCGTGTCACGAGGATGAATCTCTTTCCATGAGATACGATTTGATAACCAATTGTAATATTTTTGCAAACATTTGATATTAGCTTCAGACTTTGGTTGTAACGACTGATCTTCTTTAAGATGAAGCTATGTAGATGGTCGAGAAGAATTCCATATAATGTTATGTTGTCATATTTCATTTTAAAATATGGATTTCTTGTAAACTGCTACTTGTTGGATGAAGGTTAATACAAATTCAGGTTCGATGATTTTATGCATTCTTTAGACTCTGATAATTTGTGAGTTTTAATAGCTTCCTTGTTGGTATCGACAAGGGCTCACCGATCCAACATGGTAAGTCTGTTGTAAATTATTAATGTAGTTTTTCATTCACGCACATGTTTTTTATTTATCTGGTACCTGTTCTTGCATCTGTTAATTTGATTTTCTTTTGTTAAGTTTTAATTCAAATTTACATATTGTTGATATCGTATTGTGACTACTATACATTTATGAATGAGTTGTGAATTTAATTACACTTTTGTGATTTCTTTTAGAATTTATTTAGAAGTCTTAATTGTGTTAGTACATGAGCAAACCGAGAGTCGATCTTTCGTATTACGTGAACCAACAAATAGAAAGTCTCGATAAGATTTATGCTCCCTATGTAGAAACGAAGTAGTTTTCCAGAATTGCAAGATTGTAAGATTGTATTGAATTTTCTTTTGTGATGCATCAATTGATTTTGAAGAGTGTGCAAAATTAGATAAGAATTTCTTGCAATTTTGAAGTGAGTTATTACAGGAGTGAGACTAGGCTCCATCTCTCAACTACATGCGCTTATAATGGAGTGTTTACACCCTGGATGGTAGTTATTTTAGCTCAGTTAGGTTTCCAGAATGTTAATGATTGATCGTGTGGTTGTTCCAGGAGATATAATCATAGCCCATATTTATCTTTCATGTGTCTATAAGGAGCAGATCCATCCCTTGAAAAATAATTTTGAATTATACATTTGTTGATCAGTTTTGCTTTCTAGATTTTGAATTGTGTGAAAGGAAGAGTATTGAGTTTCGAATGTTTCTTCTTTATCATATACTCATCAGACGTAGATAAACCACCTGTTGTCGGCACATATAGTGTAACAACTCCGTTGATTCGGAATCTTAGTCAATAATTTATGTTGGGTAATATATTATGCATATAATTGCACCAACAACATGCTATGGACATTATGAATTTGTAGTAATCCCTTTTGGACTTACTAACACACTAGCACCTTTTATGTGTTTAATGAACAATATATTCAGTCAGTATTTGGATAACTTTGTATTGATATGTATCGATGATAATCTAATATATTCAAAGTATGAAGGAGAATGCAAACAGCATTTGAAAATAGTATGACAGACTCTAAGAGAGAATAAATTATATGCTAAGTTTGATAAATGTGACTTATATCAAAGAAAGATACAATATTTGGGACATTTGATATCAAAATATGGTATTGTCATAGACCCGGAAAATATTAAAGCTATTATGGAATGGCATGTACCTAAAAATGTAGCATACATACGATCATTCATGGGGATTACAGGTTATTACCGGAGGTTTATCGAAGGATTTCCCAAACTTTCCTACCCTATTACGTCATTGCAGAAAAAGGGAAAAAAATTTATTTGATCTCAAAAATTCCAGGATAGTTTTGATAAATTGAAAGATTAACTAACTACAAACCCAATCCTTAAAGTAGTTGACCCTTATAAGGATTTTACAGTTTGTGTAAATGAAAGTAAGGAAGGATTAGGTGGAGTAGTGTCACAAGACAAACCCGTAATTTGTTACAATTATTACAAATTAAAATAACATTAAAGAAACTATGTAACTCATGATATGGAATTAACACTTGTAATTCATGCACTGAAAATATGGTGGAATTATTTAATGGGAAGAAAATTTGTATTACTAACAGATAACAGTGGTGTGAAACATTTTTTTATTCAACAGGATCTCAATGCATGACATGCAATATCACTATACTTTCAAAGTGATTTTGATTTCGAGGTGTGAAACATTAAAGGAAAGGAGAATAATCTCACAGATGCACTAAACCGAAGAACTAGTGAATTATATGAAGTTATTATCAACAAAATAGAAAGTGATATTGAGTACAAATTTAAATATCGAAGCACAAATGATGAAGAATACATTAAAACAATAGAACAATTGTAGAAAAATGAAGAGAATGTGAATAGTACAGATTTCAGTATCAACAAAAATGGACTATTAAGGTTCAAAAACAGGTTATATATACCAAAATATGTTGATTTGAAGTTGATAATCCTGAATGAATTGCATAAAAATACCTATTTTAGTCATCCTTGATATGAGAAAATGATAACAACCCTAAGAAAACTATTTTATTGGCCTAATATGAAAGTTGAGATAGTTGAATATTTGTCTAAATGCTTAGATTGTCAAAAAGTAAAATTTGAATATCAACATTCAATAGGTTTATTACAACCTTAACAATACCATAATGGAAATGGAAAATTATTTCGATGAATTTCATCAGAGGTTTTCCTAAAATTCAAAGAAAAAATGATTCAGTCATGGTAGTAACTAATAAATTGAGTAAATCTACTCACTTCATAACTGTGAAATCTACCTACAAAGATATTAACATCATTGGAATTTTTATGAAAGAAATATTTAGATTGCATGGGCTTCCTAAAGTGGTGATTTCGGATAGAGATGTCAAATTTACATCAAATTTTTGGAGAGATTTTTTTGCAGGTTTGGGAACTAATTTGAATTTCAGTACAAGTTATTATCCACAAACGGATGGATAGACAAAACATACAAATCAAATTATCGAAGATATGTTATGAATGTATGTAAGAATGAAACCAACTAAGTTGGAAGAGTATCTACCCTTGGTCAAATTCGCATACATTAATAGTTATCAAGCGTCGACAAAAATGAGTCCCTTCAAAGTTTTGTATGGAAAAAAAGGTATAACTTCAATAAGTTGGGATAATCTAGTCGACATAATAATGGTTTGGCTATAAATGATCCAAGAAATGGAACGGATGGTCAAAAAGGTGCAACTAAATTTAAAGGTTGTGCAATATTGATAGAAACACTATGAAAATCAGAGAAGACAACACCATGAATTTAATGTTGGAGAGCATTTGTACCTTAAGGTCAAAGAAATAAGCGAATCTTTGAAACTAGGGAACTATTCCAAGTTAGAACCAAGGTTTTGTGGTCCATTCAAAGTCTTAACTCGAATTCAACCAATGGAATACGAACTAGCACTCCCTGCTAATTTAAAAATTCATAATGTTTTTCATGTTTCATTATTAAAAATATATATTCACGACCCTATGCACATCATTGATTAGAACATAGTGCATGTGGAACCAAAAGGCAATTTCCAAGAAGAACCTCTATGCATTCTCGACAAGAAAGAGACAATACTTCAGAACAAATCCATCTCCCAGGTAAAGGTGCAATGGAAGCACTTTATCCCTAAGAAGGCTAGCTGGGAGCTGGAAGATTAAATGATGAAATCATATCCAACTTTGTTCTAAGTGAGGAATAGAAGGAAAGACTAATACTGAGGATATTGTTCTATTTAAGGGGGAGAGGATGTGATACCCTCAAGAATTAAGATATTTAATTTTTATTTTTCTTAAATAAATTTCCATTTATGGAAATTCATACTTGATATTATTAAAACATTTAATTATTGTATTTGTGATTGTTGAGAAAGAGTTTGAATTTCCAACTATCCTCTTTGATGTATAGATGTATGAGACATAAATTTTTAATATATTTAATGCAGGAAACAAATGGAACAATCAAGTTGAAAACAATTGACTATGAATCCCTGAGTGATCTCTGAGTGAGGAACATGAGTCAACTCAGATATGATTTTAACAAGTGTCGGAAGTGGATTTTTGTCACTTGGAGCCTCTAAAAACTAGGGGTTTGCAAAGCTGTGAATTTCCAAGGAGGGAAATGGATTGAAGAAAATTCCTAGGCAAATTAAAAAGGATATATACAACATTTGTGGGAGGAAGGATGTTGCAGAGTATGTTGTGGAAAGGAAAAAAATTTGTGCGAGCACTCACTATGTTAGGAAAATGATGATGTAATATCCTAAAATTTTAGAAAATTAAATTTTATGTTGAATTTTGAAATAAATTTCTGTTTTTGGAAAATTCAGATTTGGAAATTTTTTGTCATTTATGGAAAATAAAAATTTGGAATTTTGGATTATGTAATTAATTATTTGATGATTGTTGGGAAAATATTTGACTTTCCCAACTATCCTCTTTTATTGGACACGTGTATGAGAAAAACTTTTAATAAAATTAATGCTGCAAGAAAAATGGAACAACCAAGTTAAAAATAGATGACCATGACTCCATGAGTGGGGAACGGGTTTTAGTCACCTTAGGGATGATTTTTACAAGTGGAAGAAGTTGAATTTGACAACTAGAAGCCCCTAAAAATCAATGATTTGTAAAGATGCGAATTTCCCCAAGGAGGGAAGGGAATGAAAATACCTAGGCACAAGAATATATACAACATATGTGGGAAGAAGGGCGTTGCTTAATATGTTGAGGAATTGAGAATTGTTTGTTGTTATGAGCATTGATAGTGTGAGGCAAATCATTTTATGATCTGTTGATGGTGACTATAGCTAAGGAGGATAATTCCGTTCTCTCTTATGGAATCATGGCCAGGTTAGGGGGTGATCAAGACAAGTGATTGTGGTTGTTATGTTCTACGATTGGGTGGAATGTGGATGTTCCATTTGTCTCCTAGAATCATCTTTTTCATATATGTATTTTCAGTTGTGTATTTAAATATGGTATTAATTCTAATGATGTTTAGTATTTATACAATTGTTTCCATATCTTTGTTATTGCATTTATAAACAAATATGTTTGAAAGAACTGTATAGCCATATTAGTTGTTATGGTTTCTAATATGTAAAATAGTTGTGGTAGTATGTTATTAACAATTTAATATATATATATATATATATGTAAGCACAACTACTTTATCATTCTATTGTTATGTCGAATAAAAGAATAATAGTCCTAATACATGTTTTGTCAAATATGATAGGAAGACATTTGATACAATAAAGTACAAATCTTGTGATAAAAATTGATATACATTTTATTACCATCAATATATCAAAGGATCAAAATGTTACATGTTTTTGAGTTCCTTGAATGCCTGAACTCCCTATCTAGATAAAACAAAAAACTTAAAGAAACTACATAAGTCTGTCCATGAATACTCGGAAGGACTAGTGGATGAAGATGGAACCCGAATACCTTTTGTGGACATGCCACGTACTCCTCCAAGTGCATGGGGGTGCCTCCCAAACCTGCAACAAACAAATGAATGATTTTATTAATTTACTAATGTACGGAATTATTAAATATGCATCAGATTAAAGAATTAAGTCACTTAACTTGGGTTTTGTTGCTGATAAGGAGCATCGCCACTGACTTGTGAATCCATCAATCCAAGACAAAGAAGGGAAGTGGGTTTGTTATTCACCTGATGGGTTCCCTTCCCTCGCAACACAAAAAGGGACCCATCATTAGTGTATATACTTGTGAAATTATTATCAATTGCCCAAGCATAAAAAAATAAGTAAATCTTTCATTTGAGAACAAAAATCTTGATAACATGTAGGATATAAGTTGATAAAGTAAAAATATTGACAAATTAAAATGGATACCCACAAAAATGAGATATATTAACCAGAGAATAGTACTTTGGATAAGAGTAATTAAACTTCTTACAGAGGGCCAAAACACTATGAGAAAATTATTTTAAAGAGAGCTACTTTATAACACGGGCAAGTAAACAAATTTAACAATTCCACAAGTATTACTTCAAAGAAAGTGTACAAGAGAAGACCTATTACAAAGAACCAAAGAATGATGTAAGGAATTAATTAAAGTTAAACATAGATCGATTTGTTTAATACACAATGATCTCTAACAAATTAAATGATATCACAACATGCATAAATTTAACAAGAATGTAGAGCGTGATACGCCTCTGCGTGAGTCTAATTTAAAGTACACAGAATAGTTTAAAAGGAAATACTTGCAAGTTCGACCCTAACCACGACAAGGTTCCAAGTGCATGCAAGTAACTGACCCGACCTTTGATGAATTCTGGAAATCGAAAATTTAACCCAGCAAGGATCTATAATATTTTTCTGAAGGGATTAAGTATTTAAGAAACATCTTATACCTATGTCGAATGGCCACAGGATTCCTATCAGTGTCAGAGAAACTTTTTCCTCTCGATAGAGGAACACTTTTTATTTTTAATCAACTCTTGTACCTGTGTCAAATAGCCACGAGATTTTAGTAGTGACAAAGCAATTATGTCCTCTCGACAGATGCACCCTATTTTCTTTTAATCGACGCATATAATCTTATTTGAAGATTATTTTTTTACTTTCAACGAACGAGTGTATTTTTGTCTCCTAGATTACAAAGTAAATATTAATTTACAAAATGCAAGCTACGCATGGTTTTGGGTTGAACGAAAGGATGTCCGAGCATGGGTCTATTCGACAAGTCTTTATAAAACATGCCCCTTAGATTAAAATCTAATAATAATTTTCCTTACATAGTAAGCTACCTCTTATACAATGAGCTTCCAACAAGAAACGTTTACATAGTAAGCTACCGCTTATACAGTGAGTTGCCAACAAGAAATGCTTACACAGTAAGCTACCATTAAAAATGCAGGGCTACGTTGTTGTATAGACCCAAAACCAAAAAAAATATTGCAAGGGTTTAGGGTTTATGACCATGGGTGAACAGGGAGGAACTTGAAGGGTTTTAGTTTGGAAAACACAATATCGTTATAACGAAAATGGGACATGGAAACCACATTATACAAAGATCCCTTCAACGCAGTAATGTTATAATGAAGAGTGGGACATGTAAATACATTATACATAGCTCGACCAACACAGAAAAAATATTTCATAAGGAATGCATAATATAAATAAATATTTGGGACATAGAGCTCCTGTAATACAAAGAGTTCGTTCACAACGAACTCTGGGCTAAATCAAATTAAACATAGGAACGTATTCCTTCCAAACATAAATGAAACCACTATATTGAATCAAAAAGTATGGGGAATATCATACACAGAGGGAGGGAGCTTGTCTTGCACAAGCTGAGAGTGATATTTGAAACCAATGACCTCCACGCGGTGAAATAAAATCGGCTAAGCGCCTTGCTACCAGTTCTACCCAGAGAGCTAGGAGGAAACTCGAAGACAATGACCATCTTTGCCTATGGAGAACCGGTCTAACACCCAACGAATACCATGCTACCATAGTCGCATAAACCTACCATTGCATGAGAATAACATAGAGAACACAATGTATGGAATGGATGCAAAGGGTAATGGCACCGCATTCCTCACGATAGTGGAGGAGGATGGAAGGTACACCACCCTCTCGCTGCCATGTGAAGTCAGTCGAGGTGGAAAATTTGTAGTGGATCCTCTATGCAAAATGTCAGACCTGGAGATGAAAGGCGACCTACCACCATTAATGGATATGATCAACTTAATGTCCAAGGCTAGGTTCGACGTTCATTCCTTCTATGCTTCTTGATTTATGTACATGCCACAAGTGTATGGGTAATGCAAACCGATGTTACATGTAAACATGGTTTTGACTATATGTTTTCTTATAAGTTTTAACTCAACATGGTAGAACCACTATGGACCATTACAAACCCGTAGCACATAAGTTATGACTTAGTGGGTTAGGACCTAGGTCCGTTTCAATGTACACTAGTGTTAAAGATTTAAATTACATAAAGTATATCTAGTGTATAGTGTATAGGTATTTAGTTTATAAAGTTCCTTGTTATATGTGTTAGAAATATAGATAAGACTTATATGAATGGATTTCACACGGTAGGCCTAGCCATTATTATATTAACATCACAATGTTAATGCTAGTAATGAAGCCTAATGGCACATGGTGTATGGATATTAAGATCTCTTGCAAAACTTTTTAGAATGATTTATGACAATGATACACTACTATATATATATATATTTTGATTGGTTTAAGATTTAATTATTCTTGTGTGACGAAATTTATCAGGTATAATAGAAGATAGTTTTCCCCATTTAATTTTTGTTTTATTTGTGAAATTTGGGGTACATTAAATATGGTATCAGAGGTGTAGGTTACAATTCTTGGACCTCATAGAAGCACCCGAATTTTATTTGTTTCCTTGAAAAAAATATAACAAACAAATTTATTGTTACAAACAAAAAAACCTTTTGTCTCTTATGATAATGTTAGCATAGAATGAGGAAGGAGAGAGAACTGAAGGGAATCCAAACCAGGAACTAGACCCAGATCATAACAATGAAGGAATTTCAACCACTTAAGTCTTGGAAAAGATGTGTAACCTCATCATGGAATTACAAGGATTTAATGTAGATAACGAAAAGTTGAAGAAAGAACAGGAAGATCAGTTGGAAATAAATGAAATGATCCTACACAGTATAGTAACAAAGAAACGTCCAAAGGAAAATGAAAAAGAGGAAGAGGTCAACAAAAAGTCCTCTAAGAATTCTGGTCATGAAACAAAAAAAGATGATAGTTCTTATGAAGACACACACATGACAGAAAACAAAGCATCTACAGGTAGAAAAAGAAAACAAGTGGAACACCTGGAAGATGAATTCAAGAAAATAAAACCTTCCACCTTTGATGGATAATCAAAGACTCGTGAGGAGGTTTAAGCATGGTTACTAGATATAAAGAAATATTTCCATATTTATAACTACTCTATTAATATGAAAGTCAAAATGACCATTTACAACTTAAAAGGAAAAGATAGTATCTGGTGGCAAGACCTGAAATTAGCCAAGGGATTGAAAGAAAAACGAATGGAATGGTTAGAATTTAAAAAAGTATTTCAAGAAGAACTACTTATCATAACATTATTACGAGAAAAGCTAAGGAATTTTACGAACTGCGACTAGGACAAATGACCCTGGATGATTTGATAAATAAATTTCTAGATCTATTGAGGTTTGTACCATACATAAAAGAAGACAAAGTAAAGATACAAATGTTATTGAGATATCTACCATAGTCGTACAAGGACAAAATTGAATTTGACAATCCTAAGTCTTTAAATGAAGTGTTTAGAACTTGGATGTGCTATGATCAGTACAAATAGAGATCTGAAATTACCAAGGAATGGAAAGACAAGAAGCATGAAATAAGGAATCAACGTAAGAAAGGTTTACAACCAACCCCTTTCCATAATATGGTGAAAGGTTTCCAAAAGAAGGATTGTCAGTCAAATACATAGAATTCCCAAAAGGGAAATAGACCAGTTAACCTAGGAGTCAAGAAGGTTGGGGACAATCCCAGAGAACCATTGAAGTGTTGGGAGTGTGGAGAACCCCACTTGAGGAGACATTTTTCACTCTTAAATCCCTTAACAAGAATGATTCAGGAGCATCATCATCAAAGCACGAGTGAAAGTCAACTCAATGCCCTAGCGCGCATTTTGAAGCGATTTTAAATTTAAGAAGGGAATATCACACAAATATATTGAAAAGATTATAATTAAAGAACATCTTATATGTTTAGGAGTTGAACCATCGTAGGAGATCGATGGGAAATGCATTTTTCTTTAATGTAGTAGCTTGCAGTACAGATTTGAAGCATTTACTCTTATATGTTTGTCTCGAACATTTATTGTAATAAATACTTAGTAGTTGAAAATTTTAATTTGATAGGATAGCACTAAGGTAGTCAGAGAAAAAATCTCTAGGAGCTCGTTTTATATAAATAAATGTATTGTTGCCCAAATGAGGTTGTTGCAATTTAGTTGAAGGTTGCTGAAGAGTATTGTAGTTGAATCTTATTGCTACTAAGAGTTGTTGTTGTTGTTAAGAGTTGTTGAGAGTTGATGAAGAGCATTGTATGAGCCCATGTATATATTATTTGAATAAATATTACAGAAAAGCGTTGTTCCAAATGTTTGGTGTTGTTGTTAATGTGTCTATATGAATGAAGGAATGGTAGGCTTTATGTTAATTTGCAATTCTCTGTTATTTCTTGTTCTTATGTTATGAATGTGTTTACATGGTTGAATGTATGAATCTATGAGATATTAGATAAGTTTCAATTTTTTCTCTTCTATGAGCCTGTTCAAGGAGTTCACAGTGTCTACAAGGTGTGCATTGACAAAGTCTATTTCGAATCAGAAGCTCAGAAGAGATAACGTGAAACTCTTGTTTGCAAGGAGTGCATAAGTGTTTGCAAGGTGTGCGTTGACAGAGTCTATTTTGACTTAGAAGTTGAGGAGGGATAGCTTGAAAGTGTGCGTAGGAATAAACACACTCAGACTCATATTGTTCAGGAGGAACAATTGATCCATGTAAATACTGTTGCAAAGGGGTGCATAGTCGCCTATTAAGAGTTAAGTTGAAGGAATCTAGTTGCAAGGTGTGTGCAGGGTCGATATTTGGATAAGTATCGAAGAGGTCATTCTGAAAAGTTCATAGTGTCAAGGAGGAACAAGTTAAAGAGAGATAACTTGGAGATTTGAAAGCAAGTGGTGCATATTGTCCGCAAGGAGTGGATGACAGGATCTTTTGACTCAGAAGCTCAGGAGGAGTAACTTAAGAGTGTTTGCAGAAGAGTGTGAGACATGTTGCAAAGTGTGCACAGAGTCAAAATTTGACTAAGTGTCGAATAAACTGTTATGAGGAGATAAAATGTTCGAGGGAGGACAATCTGAGAAGAGATAGTGGTTGAAAGTTCTTCAGTAGGGAGGAGCCCACTGAAAATACAAATCAATGAGAAATATCCTTTTAGGAGGAAGCGAGATCGCTCCAGACCATCAGATCTAGGAGAGTTGCATAAGGGTTAGCCATGAAGTCTTTTGGCACTTTGTGGTTCATAGGTTTTGAAGTGTTTGAGGAGTGGGGACCACCGAAGTCTTTAAGTCATGAAATAATCCCAGTTGTTGGTTGCAACAAGGATATGTGGCAGTTGATTGGAGAGTTTGAGAGAAAGAACTCCTGAAGCCTTGTGTGGAGCAAGGGAAAACTTTGCGAAGTCATGAAGGATGAAGTAGATATAGACCATTGGATCCAGAGAATACAAATGGCGGAGATCCACAAGCTTCAGAGGAGAAGTACTTCAGTGAAAAATGAGGGTGGAGTAGCCAAAAACTCCCAAAGACCAGACTAGTGGAAAATATCGTTGTCGTAGATCTAAGGAGGACACGCATCGTCAGATCACAGGATCTAGCAGTATGCATCTGGGGAAAAGGTAAGAAGTTAAATCATAGATGTCGATCATGTGGACACGTGGTGTTGTCTTTGTCAATTCAATGATAGAGTACTTCGGAAGAGAAAGGAGTTGTAGGGTTTGAATCTTCTGAATGTCGAAATCCAAAGTGGATCACAACCATTGGATGTTGGAAAGACGAGAACCATCGATCGTCGATGTGAGTTCACGGTTCAAAGTGCAGTGAAAAGGGGTTAGGTGCATTCAAAAGTGTTGAAGCCCAAAGTTGTGAAGAGGGATGGCCTAAGGCTATAAATCGTGGTTATATTGAAGAGGAGCCTAGAGGACGAACTAACACTTACCACTCATTGTTACCAGAAGTGCCAGAGAGTAGGGTCACAGGTGAGTTGAACATGCCTGGTAATAAGAGGGGGCTTGTGTAACTGATTCCAGGGTCTATTAGAGGCCCGAAGAGATAATTCAGATCAGGTATTTGAAGATCATTGACTAGGAGGTTGTAGAACCCCAAGGAGAAGAGTGGGGGGGGGGGCTACATCAAGTGGTATGAGAGCCACAAATTTTAAATTCTGTAAGAAGGAGAAAATGAATTAGGCTGATAAAATCTAGTGGTGTCAGATACATCAAGTGGTAGTTGTGTAAAGGAGAAAAGTCCATCACAATTCTGCCTAGAAGACGTGCAGAGCCACCTGTGGAAAATCGAGTTGTGGAAAGGGAGATGATATACCTTCACACAAGGTTGGATGTTATGGAGACAATGCAAAGGAGAGGACCTGATGTTGAAGACGTCAGTGATGCAAAAAATGAAGAAGTGGAGGTTGAAGAAGTTGTAGTAGAATATGTTGCAGAGGAATGCTTGCTGAAAGCGGTTTTCAAATTGGGAGCTAGAGAAAAAATAGATATCCCTATGTATGAAGGAAATTTAGATGATTAAGAAGTGTTGGATTGGATAAGATCCATGGACAATTACTTCGAGAATGAAGACATTGATGAGGAGAAGAAGGTGAAGCATGTTGTCACCAGATTAAAAGGACATGCAACGTTGTGGTGGGATGAACTGCAAGTTGACAGAAGATGCAAAGTCAAACAAAATATCAAGAATTGGGACAAAATGATAGCGAAGTTGAAAGATAAATTCATACCCAAGGACTATCAGATAAACCTATTCAGGAAGTTGCAGAACCTGAGATAGAAGGGAATGACAGTGAAAGAATACACATAGGAGTTTTACAAGATGAACATTAGGGTTGACAGAGAAAAAAAGATGATGAAAAGGTTGCCAAGTATATCAATGGCCTGAGATATGAAATACATGATGAAATTAGCATGATGAAATTAAGGACAGTGGAGGACGCTTATCAGATTGCACTGAAGGTAGAGGAGAAGTTGGCCAGGAAAGAGATCCAACAAAGTAGAGGAAGTATCCTAAACATAGGTAAGGGAATTGACCATAATAAGGGACAGAAGCCCAAGGTTGAGACTGGAAAACCGCATAGTCACTCAGAAAGAGGAGGAATTTCTCGAGGGAGACAATATGATGGAAGAAACGTTTTTCCTCGAGGAAGAGGAAGAGGCAGAGGAGGAGAGGTGAAATTTTATGACGATGGAAAGGCGTGACACATGTCTTGGGAATTCTCCGAGAGAAAGAAAGAAGGGTGAGGTGAAGATCACATTTAAAAAGTGCAGAAGAGGAATGTTGAAGCAGAAGGTGCAGAAGATGGGAAATCTCTACTGATGAAGAAGGTTCTCTTGAAGCTAGAGCCAGAGGTTGAAAAACTAGTGTAGAGGAACAATTTGTTCAAAACGGATTTCAATACTAAATATAGAGTATGCAAGGTGATAATCGACAGTGGGAGAACTGATAACTTAGTATCCACAGAGATGGTGGAGAAATTGGAGCTGGAGACAACTACACATCCAAGTCCATATAGAGTCTCATGGTTGAAGAAATGACACCAGGTAATGGTAACTAAACAATGCCTAGTTGAATTTAAGATAGGAGGATATACAGATGATATTTTGTGTGATGTGATTCCCATGGATGTATGTCATTTTTTTTTGGGGAGACCCTGGCATTTTGAAAGTAATGTCATTCATGATGGGAGAGAAAATAATTATACTTGGAAAATAATGGTAGGACACACATGTTACTGCCAATAGATGAAAAGAGGGTAAAAGAAGAATCCATCACAAGTATACTTCTCATGAGTGGGAAGGAACTCCTGAGTGAAGTTAATAAGGAACATGAGATGCAATTTGTTGTGGTGAGGAAACCCATATTTTTCCTTACAAGTACTTCTATGGATGATCTCCCTAAATAAGTTCAGGAGCTGTTAGAGAATTTTATTGACATAGTAGTGGATAGAGTTTATGCAAAATTTCACTTTTGTCATTAAACATATTTATGGTAATGCTAAAAAAGTTGTTGATGCATTGAGTAGGAGATGTCTAATTCTTTAGGAGTTTCAAGTGAAAACCTTAGGGTTTGAACACCTTAAGGATATGTATTGTGATGAACCAAATTTTAAAGAGGCATATGAAGTGTGTGAAAATCCTGTGCTTAGAGACAAAATCTAGTGGACAGAGTATCTGATTCAATATGGATTTTTGTTTAAAGGTTTCCAGTTGTGCATACCAAATTTCTCAATGAGAGAAAATATGTTGAAGGAAAAACATAGTGGAGGTCTAGCATGACATTTTGGCCATGACAAGACATTTTCATAGTTGAACAGTTCATACTATTGGCCAGGTATGAGGGAAGAGGTGAAGAAGTTTGTGAACATAGGTAAGATTTTCTAGTTTGCAAAAGAAAAGAAACAAAACACAGGAATGTATCAACCATTTCCTACTCCAGATAGGCCTTGGGATGAAATAAGCATGGATTTTGTGTTGGGATTTCCAAGGAAATAGAGAGGAAGTGATTACATATTTGTGCTAGTTGATAGATTTTCAAAGATGGCACACTTTATCCCATGCCAAAAAAATAATGATGCAACAAACATTGTGAATTTATTTTTCAAGGAAGTTGTGAGACTTCATGGGTTTCCTAAGAGTATTGTCTCAGATAGAGACACTAAATTTGTTGGTCATTTCTGGAGAACATTGTGGAAGAAGATGGGGAAAAAACTATATTTTAGTTCAATATATCACCCTCAAATGGATGGAGAAACTGAGGTGGTAAATTGGAGTTTAGGAAATTTGTTGAGGAGTCTGGTCACTAAACATCATAGCCAGTGTGATCAAATTTTGTCACAAGCAGAGTTTGCATATAATGACTCACCAAACAGGAGAACATGAAAGAGCCCATTTCAGATAGTATATGGGATGAAGCCAAGGGAGTATCATAGTTGAAAGATCTGGGGTAGAATGAATTCAGAAGCGCTGGAGAAGAAGACTTCGTTGCATAAATGCAGAAGCTTCATAATCATATCAAAGAGTGGTTGCAGAACAACAATAGAGAATACAAATGTAGATTTGATCAACATAGGAGAAAACTTCAATTTGAAGTAGGAGAGCAATTTCTATTACATCTCTGGAAGGAAAGGTTCCCAAGGGGAACATATAAAAAACTGAAGCTGAAGAAAATAGGACCATGCAAGATCCTAAGGAAATTTGATGAAAATTATTATGAGATAGAGCTACCAGAAGATGTGGGCTTATCGCCCATATTCAACATTTCAGACATGTATCCTTACAGGGAAGATGACGCCATAGAGTCAGAAGATCAAAAATATATCCAGTGGGAGAAGCAGATGCCTATAGCAGACAATCCATAGATGGAAAAGATCATAGATCGGAGGACTGGTAAGAAAACTAGGATAAAGACTTACTTTGAGTATTTGGTAAAGTGGAAAGGACACCCAATAGAATATGCCAGTTGGGTAAATGAAGCGATATTCAGAAGCATGGAAAGTCAGTGCAGGAGTATGATGCAGGAGCATCCTCATCAAAGTGAGAGTGGAAGACAGCTTAGTGCCCTAGCATGCATTTTGAAGCGATTTTGAATTTAAGAAGGGCATATCATGCAAATATCTTGAAAAGATTGTAATTAAAGAACATATTAAATGTTTAGGAGATCAACCATCGCATGATATCGATGGAAAATGTATTTTTCTTTAATGTAGTAGCCTGTAGTACAGATTCAAATCATTTACTCTTATATGTCTGTCTCTAACATCTATTCTAATAGATCCTTAGCAGTTGAAAGATTTTAATTTAATAGGATAGCACTAAGGTAGTCAGAGGGAAAAGCTCTATGAGCTCATTTTGTATAAATAAATGTATTGTTTCCCAAATGAGGTTGTTGAAATTTAGTTGAAGGTTTTTGAAGAGTATTGTAGTTGAAGGTTATTGCTGCTGAGAGTTGTTGTTGTTGTTGTTAAGAGTTATTGAGAGTTGTTGAAGAGAATTGTATGAACCCATTTATATCTCATTTGAATGAATATAACAGAGAAACATTGTTCCAAATGTTTGGTGTTGTTGTTAGTGTGTCTATTTGAATGAATAAATGGTAGGATTCCAGTTAATTTGGAATTATTTGTTATTTCTTGTTCTTATGTTATGAATGCATTTACATGGTTGAGTTTATGAATATGTGAGATATTAGATAAGTTTCAATTGTTTCTCTTCTATGAGCCTGTGTAAGGAGTTCATAGTGTCTGCAAGGTGTGCATTGACAGAGTCTATTTCAACTCAAAAGCTCAGAAGAGATAATGTGAAAATCTTGTTTGTAAGGAGTGCATAAGTGTCTGCAAGGTGTGCATTGACAGAGTCTGTTTTGACTCAGAAGTTCAGGAGGGATAGCTTGAAAGTGTGCATAGGAGGAAACACACTCAGACTCATATTGTTCAATAGGAACAATTGAGCCATGTAAAGACTATTGCAAGGGGTGCATAATCGCCTATCAAGAGTTAAATTGAAGGAATCCTCTTGCAAGGTGTGCGCAGGGTCGATATTTGGCTAAGTATCAAAGAGGTCATTTTGAAAATTTCATAGTGTTGAGGAGGAACAAGTTCAAGAGAGATAAATTGGAGCTTTGAATGCAAGTGGTGCATATTGTCTACAATGAGTGCATGACAGATTCTTTTGAATCAAAATATCAGGAGGAGTAATTCAAGAGTGATTGTAGAAGAGTGTGAGACTTGTTGCAAAGTGTGCACAGAGTCAAAATTCGACTAAGTGTCGAAGAAAATGTTCTGAGGAGATAAAGTGTTCAAGGGAGGACAAGCTTAGAAGAGATAGTGGTTGAAAGTTCTTAAGTAGGGAGGATCCGACTAAAAATACAAATCAATGAGCAAGATCCATTTAGGAGGAAGCGAGATCGCTCCAGACCATCAGATCTGGGAGAGTTACGTGGAGGTTAGCCATGAAGTCTTTCGGCACTTCGTGGTTCAGAGGTTTTGAAGTGTTTGAAGAGTGGGGACCTCCGAAGTCCTCAAGTCATGAAATAATCCCATCCGTTGGTTGTAGCAAGGATACGTGGAAACATATCAGAGAGTTCGCAAGAAAGAACTCTTGAAGCCTTGTGTGGAGCAAGGGAAAACTTCGCCAAGTCACAAAGGACAAAGGGTGGAGAAGCACTTCGGTGAAAAGTGAGGGTGGAGTATCCAAAAACTCCCGAAGTCCGGACTAGTGAAGCATATTGTGGATGTAGATATAAGGAGGACATGCATCGGCAGATCATAGGATCTAGGCATATGCATCCAGGAAAAAGGTAAGAAGCTAAATCCTAGTTGTCGATCCTGTGGAAACGTGGTGTCATTTATGTCACTTCGATGATAGAGTACTTCGGAAGAAAAGGGAGTTGTAGTGTTCAGAACTCTTGAATGCCGAAATACAAAGAGGATCATAGATGTTGGCTATTGGAAAGATGAGAACCGTCGATTGTCCAAGTGAGTTTGTGTTTCATAGTGCAGTGAAAATGGGTTAAGTGCATTCAAAATCGTTGAAGTCCAAAGTTGYGAAGAGGGATGGCCTGAKGTTATATATCATGGTTATATTGAAGAGGATCCTAGCAGARGAGCTAGCGCTCACCACTCACTATTACCAGAAGCGCTAGAGAATAGGGTCGCGGGTGAATTGAACCTGCACGCGGTAACAAGAGGGGGCCTGTGTAACTTATTCCAGGGTCTATTAGAGGACCGAAGAGATAATTCAACTAAGGTATTTGAATATCTTTGATCGCGAGGTCATAGAACCTTTAGGAGAAGAGGGGGGGTGTTTCATCAAAGAACTTCAGTCCATAACCTTCAAGAGGCTTCAATGGTTGGAGATATTGGTAGAAGTGTGCATAAAATCAATGCAGCTCTGGATGGCAGAAAATCATATCATCAATACATTATTGTGGAAGTTGAAGGTAAAATTCATACCCACAATGTCTCTATACTAATTGACAGGAGCCAGTTTGAGTTGTATTAATATAGCTTTAGTTGAATTGAACAAGTTAAACAAGGTAAAGAATTCCAAGTCCTGGTTAGTACAATTAGCAACAGGGACCAAAAGAAAGGTAACATATTTTATTTATGATTGTCAGCTAAGCATAGAATGTCAAAGTACAAAGCTAAATATGAACATATTATCTTTGGGGTCTTACGATTTAATCATTGGAATGGACTTGTTAGAGAAACATAAAGTGATATTAACCTATTACGAAAAGTCATTTGTGTACACAGATGAAAATAACACAGTTAGAACGGTACAAGGAATCAAAAAACCAGTTTTTGTTAGACAAATATCAATGATGCAATTTAAGAATGCATGAACAAAGGTTGCTATATTTATGATGTACAAGTGAATAACCTCCTAAGGGAAGAAAGAAAACTGAGTTTAGAAGACTTTATAGCCCTACGTGGGTTCAAATATGTATTTGTAGATGAAACACCAGAACTACCTCCAAGGAGAGAGATAGATTTCTCTATTGACCTACTACCCGGATCTTCCCCATTATCTAGGGCGCCTTATAGAATGAGTCTGCCCGATATAACATAAATGAAAATTCAGTTACGAGAACTACTAGATAAGGAATATATTAGACCAAGTGTTTCACATTGGGGAGCACCAGTTTTATTCGTTAAGAAGAAAGATGCGACTTTGAGACTGTGTATTGACTATCGAAAAATGAATAAAATGGCGATTAAGAATAAGTATCCCTTACCCATAATTACTGATCTCTTTGACCAAGTTGGAGGAGAAAGATATTCTCTAAGCTAGATTTAAGGTCTAGTTATCACCAAATCAGAATAAAGGATTAGGATATAAATAAAACAGATTTTAGAACACATTTTGGACACTATGACTTTGTCGTAATCCCATTCGATATTAATAACGCACCAACAACCTTTATGTGCTTGATGAATAGTATATTCAGCTAATATATAGAATGGATGATTTAATGGATTGTTTGAGTGGATATAGTTATTTTTCCAAGATAGACTTGAAATGTGATTATCATGAGATAAGAATGAGAGAAGGGGATGAATGGAAAACATCATTCAAAACAAATGAAGGACTGTACGAATGGCTTGTTATGTCATTTGGCTTAACAAATTCTCCAAGTACATTCATGATGTTCATGAATGAAGTGCTCAAAGATTTTATTGGGAAGTTTGTGATTGTTTATTTAGATGATATTGTAGTTTTCATCAAGACTAAGGAGGAGCATTTAAGAAACTTGAATATGGTGTTGAGGATATTGCAGCAACAAAAGTTGCTGATAAATTTGAAGAAATGTTCTTTTATGAAGACAAAACTTGAGTATTTTGGATTTGTAATATATTCAAATGAATTGAATATGGATCCATAAAAGGTGAGGGATATAAAGGAGTGTCCTTCTCCAAGAAGTGTGTTTGAAGTAAGACGTTTTCATGGGTTAGCAAGATTTTACAAAAAAATTGTTAGGAATTTTAGCAGTATTTGCACACTCATACTGGATACTATAAAGAAGGAACATAGATATTTTGACTGGACAAAAGAAGCTGAGAAATGATTTAGAGTGTTAAAGGAAAAGATAACAGAACAACCTAAATTCTTCCATACTTTAGGAAGACTTTCAAAGTCAAAAGTGATGCAAGTGGAGTGGCCATTAGTGCATTTTTAAGTCAGGATGATAAGACCACTGCTTGTTTTAGTGAGAAGTTGAATTATGATAAAAATAAGTATTCAACACATGACAAGGAATATTATGCTATAATTCAATCTTTGAAAAAGTAGAGACATTACCTTATACCAAAAGAGTTTATTTTCTATACTGACAATCATGCTTTGTAGTTCATAACTAGATAAGAGAAATTCAACGAGAAACGTACCAAATAGGTAGAATTCATGCAGAATTTTACTTTTGTCATTAAACATATTAGTGGGGGTGCTAACAAAGTTGCAAATTCTTTGAGCAAGATATGTTTACTGTTGTAGGAATTCTAAGTGGAGACTTTGGTATTTGAACACCACAAGGAGATATACCAGGAAGACCCATATTTCAAGGAATCTTATGAAGCTTGTGAAAATCCTTTGTTAAGGGATAGAAACCAATGGATGGAGTATATAATCCAATAAGGATTGTTATTCAAAGGAAGTTGATTGTGTGTCCCCAAATTCTCAATGAGGGACAATTTGATGAAGGAAAAACATAGTGGAGGATTTGATGGACATTTTGGCCATGATAAACATACACACAGTTAAGTTCTTCATACTATTGGTTAGGCATGAGGTCTAATGTGAAGAATTTTGTGGACAAATTCAAAATTTTCCAATATGTTAGAGGAAAGAAACATAACATGGGATTGTATCAAACATTGCCTATTCCAAACAGGCCATGGGATGTTATAAGTATGGATTTTTTCTATGATTTCCAAGAACCAAGAGGGGAAATGGATCAATCTTTGTAGTGGTTGACATATTTTCAACGATGGCACATTTTATACCATGTCCCAAAAAAACTAATGCTACTTACATATAATATATGTTTTTCAAAGAGATTGTGAGATTTCATGGGTTACCTAGGAGTATAGTCGCGTATAGAGACACAAAATTTGTGGGCCACTTTTGGAGGAATTTGTGGAAGAAGCTAGAGACAAATTTGTCTTTTAGTTCAACATACCACCCTCAGACATATGGACAGATTGAGGTAGTGAATAGAAGCTTTGGGAATCTTCTAATAAGTTTGGTAACTAAACATAACAGTCAATGGGATCAAATTATGCCTCAAGTAGAGTTTGCATATAATGACTCACCAAACATGAGTACTAGTAAGAGCTCATTTAAGATAGTATATGGAATGCATCCCATAGGAATTTCAGAATTGAGATATTTAGGAAAAAATGAATTTCGAAGTGCAGGAGAAGAAAACTTGGTTGGAGAGATACAAAAATTACAGGAACAAATTAAAGGACAACTATAGGATAGAAACCAGAGATACAATAACAAAACAAATCACAGAAGAAAAGAGGTGGATTTTGAGGTTGGTGACCAAGTCATGGCACACCCGAGGAAGGAAATATTTCAAGGAAGGAAATATAATAAAGTGAAGATGAAGAAGATAGGACCTTGTAAAATCCTCATAAAATACGTTTTAAATTCTTATGAGAATGAACTGCCATAGAACATTGGAATTTCACCAATATTTGATGTTGAAGACTCATATCCTTATAACATGGATGACATATAAGGGAAAATTGATCAAGAGAATATTTAGTGGATGCAAAAGATGCCCATATCATAGCAGCCTCAGATAGAAATGATTTTAGATCAAAGAATTGCTAAGAGAACTAGGAGAAAGGTTTATTATGAATATCTGGTTAAATGGAAGAATCATCCAGTAGAAGATGCGAGTTGGATAACTGAATCAGACATCCATAAGTATGGAGAGGAAGTGGAGGCGCTCATTGATAGGATTCCATGAATATTTTTTTCCAGATGAGTATGATGCAGGAGCATCACCATCATCATTCAATGAGGCATGGTCAAAGGTGACTCAACATACAATGCAATGCACTTTAACTAGTTTGGATCCCAAGGAGGGTGTGTCACTTTAATTTTGAGACCTTTGTAATGAAATATCCCATGAGATATTCATGCTAGAGTCATTGTATATGCTCCTATATAGTGTAATTATATTTAATGCCTGTAGGAATGTACAGATTTTGAGCATCGACTCATATATGAACTCTAACTGTTCATTTATTGTAATCAATTTTGTGGTAGAATGATTTTAATTGTGATGTGAAAGAACTAGAATAGTATAGAGGGAACGCTTGAGAAGCCTTTTCATGTATAAATCAATGTAATCTATGCCCAGAGGAGGCTGTTGAAGGTTGTTGAAACTCTTGTAAATTATTGTTGAATAGATATAGAAGAAGAGAATTACTTTCAATTTGATGAGACTGTGAACTTGTTCATTCTTCTGAAACTGAATAGATGTTGTGTTATTATCTCTCTGTATGAATGTGTATATCAATGTTTTAGTGAATGAGTTCTTGATTTAGTTATAAGTTTCAATTGTTTCTCTTCTAAGACTCTTAGTGTAAAGAGTGGATACTGCCAACGCAAGGTGTCCAGAGGATGAATTTTTTACAGGTTCATAAGCTCAGGAGAGATAGTGTAAGTTTACACAGAGTGAGCGCAAGAAGTTTTCCTACACTCATAGTACTGTAAAAGTTCAGAGGAGGGACAAAGTGAAAAGGAGTGCACAGAGACAACACTTCGTTAAGTGTTGATAAATCTCAGGAGAGATAGTGCAAGGAGTGTACACATGTATTTTTCAAGTCCAAATATTAAGAGAGAAGCATAAAGTGTGCACCCTAGTTCGATTCATTCAAGTGCCAAATATCAGTAGGGATAGTGAGTATAAGGTTTCAGGGAGAAACATAAGAAGAAAAATATCTTTGTTTTAGGTCCAAGTGGATGAGATCTGTTCGGGGGGAATACGAATCCCTCACAGTCATTCGATCAAGGAGAAAGTGCATGATTTTTAACCCCAAGTCCTTCAGAATTCACTACTCTAGAATATTTAATTTGATTGTTGCAAGTTAGGTCTAGAGTCCCGAAGCTCCAAAGTCCTATAGTGAATCTCCACCATAGATCAACAGGTGAGTGTGAGTCATTGGATCCTCAAGTGGTTCGACGATTTGGCATTCCAGGAGAATTTCTTAGTTATCACGCAGAGTGAAGAATATGTCGAATTCCCAAAGTCTGAAGTTAATCCCGACCGTCAATTGGTGGGTAAACGTGAACCGTAGATCTCGATTTATTCAGAATTCGACTATCTGATTGGTTTTGGGTGATAGTTGTGTGGCGTACAAAATATCTCGAAGCCCAGAGACCAAGATTATTTATTAGTGTTAGATCGTTCCAAGGGGATGGACCCCATCCTCCATCCAATTGAACCTTGAGTTGATGTTGGAGCCTAGTGGAAGGACAAGCTAACACCTACACATATCGGTTAAGTTAATTTATGATTGGGTTATATCGATAATCACTTTGATGAATTGAGTGTTTTTTTTGGGTTGGGTAACTTTCTCCAGAAGCCCTAGAGTCCATAGTAAACATGGACCGTTGATCCAAGATAAAATACCAACCGTCTGATCTGTGGTTTATGACACTTCTCCAGTTCAAAAGTTTTGGGCGCAGAGTGTTATGTTGGCAAATCCTATGGAGCATCAGAATAAATGCTTCCAAAATTAATCCTGAGGCTTTAAGCCTAAGGTCACGTGCACAACTCCGCTGGAGAAATAGGACCCTCATGAATATGAATTTTTGTGTAATACAAGAAAAATCCTATGGTAAAGAGTTTAAGGGTTCTACGGGGACCTGAGAGCCATTTCAACTCTTGTGTAGTTCAATCCTAGACTGGGATGTCGTGCAGGCCCATAGGGGTTTTCATCAATACACATCTACTTGAAAGTGCTCAAGGAGAAAAAATACAAGACTAAATATCACAATATTTGTGATTACTTCTTGGCACCACTTTACCATCTCATCTTTGACTCACCCAATCTATGCAGGGCCAAAAACTTCATATCAATTGTATGGAAAATATGAGATTGGTATCTCATGGAGCATGGGACGTACATAAGGGTATATGGATCCACATAAGCTCTACATATGATCCCAAGGTTTTTACCTGATAGGTTGGTATTGCAAGAGATCATGTATCAGATTGTGATCCATGGAATCGAGGAAATACTCTATTGAGATAATAAGGCCATATGGCCTCATTTACCATTATGGGGTATATCATACTTCTTTAGAGGAATCAATTAGGATCAAGTGGAGGTTGACACATTGTTAAATTGTTATCGTTCTACATTGGGGAATAAATATTCCGAAGAGATGGCCCAAAAATAGTAGTCAAATAATATTGCAACAAACACAAACACAATTAGGAATAAACTTCAACCATGTGGGAAGAGGAATAGGTCCATTGTGATGCCCAAACATATGAATAATTTATTTCTATAAAGAAAGGAAAACCGACGGGAAATATCTCAGATGAAGAAAAATCAAAAGAAGAGTCATAAAGGAGAGATAAAGAATAGGTAGCAGCATCAACGAAAGCCATGACAAAAACTATACATTATGAATCAGCAGATGGAGAGGAGGTAGTGATAGACAATAAAAGAAGAAAGAAAGAAAAATTATAGAATAAGAAAGAGGAAGCTATCGAGAAGTGTTAGTGTTTGATGGAAACCTGCATAGGAGACCTAGATAAATCATACACAACCAAATCTTATCAAGAAAAGGAAGAGAGACACACAATATCAAGAATAAGAATCAATGTCTATGATTATCTAATGAATGAGTGAGTGATATTCACTCATATATGAAATGACATCCTATAATTAGGAATGCATGCATAATAGTGATGGTATAATATTAGAAAGTCTAAAATAGAACTAGTCAGTTAACTCCCACTGAAATAGTGTTACTCCCACTGAACTAGTGTGATGAAAATAGAAATTTCTCCAACACCCCTCCTGAACATCACTATGGAGTAAAAAATGAGTCTTGGCTACTAGGCCATATTAGGTACTCATTTACAATGCAACTAATGAACACTGAATAAAAAATGAGGAAAGAGGGAAAACCACGTGGGAACAAAACCCCCCCTCAAAAGATAATTTATCAAAAGAAGAAAATGGCAGTTTCTAAGAAACTATGTTATTCGCTGCAAGATAATCCCGCAAATTCTAAAACTTCTGCTCACTGAAAGTCTTCGTGAAGATGTAGAAATCTGTATGGATACGATGAAGTCCTTTGGAAACATGTCGGGCCTTGTACCTCTTGATCCTGTGGACCCATTTGCACTTGAAAAATATTCATTTCTAGTGGAATTGGGACCAGATGCCAAGTCTAATTCTCTAGGATAGATTCATGCTCCTCCTGCATGGCTCCTTGACATAATGGATTTCCCACAGCCTTATTGTAGTTCTGTGGATTAGTAGATTGAACCATATAGCATTGCATGGGCATCGTAGGTTCTGAAGCTGAAAATACATGGGAAGACTACTCATGGTAAGATCGAGTCTTCCTCAAATCCAATGGAATCCTTACAAGGTTATATATTGGTTGAAGTGTGGTCTCTTCCTTCATGGGCATATTCTGAAGCTTCGGTGTTGGCTTCTTATCTGGATGTACTACCTACTTATTTTCATGTACAAAATCTGAGTGTATGGAATCATCTCTAATGTTTGAAACTGATGGAAGCACAAGAGTATATTCATGTTGCACTCGAGGTACATGCAAATTACTCTCCTTATGTGTAAGTAGAATAGAGGAGTCATCGTCAGAAAATTTAGTGAATTTATACAACCTTGACTTGTGATCCACCTCACCAATTGCAATGATGGAATTGTCATGCATGTCAATTACTGAAACTGAATATGATGTAAATTCAACCTTTTTACCTTTCTGAGTAATTTGATAAACTGAGAGAAGATTCATAGAAATATTTGGAACATGTAAAACATTCTCAAAACTGCCATTGTGGAGTTCCACTCTCCCTTCTCCTACTACTGCTACTAGAGTATCATCCCCCATGACAATACGGGGTCTTGAGTATGGACTCAAAGAAGAGAAAACTTCCTCTTTCGCTGCCATATGATGGGATGCACTAGAATCTATAATCCATGAATCAAATGAGGAATTAATTGCAACAAGAGCATGATGATTACCTTTCTTAGGAGCATGATATTCTTCCTTCTGCTTCTTCACTCCTTCTGGAATGGAGTTTCCAAGGTTGTTTTTCTAAAGTGCATGTGTCATAAGATTGATCTGTTTCTTCATGGATATGGATTCTTCATGATTTTTTTTATTGCAATAAGTGCACTTCTTTCCCTTCTTATTTTTCTTGGAATTTGAAGAGTCTTTGGAACCTGAAGAATCATTAAAGGGTTTGGAATATCCCTCCTTCTCGTTCTGTTTGGATGACCCTTTTCCATCATTCATGGTGAGTGAATGTGATTTGGGATCTTTCATGAGGCCCATCTATACGAGTTTTTTCTTCTTTTGTGTAAGAGACTCAATGAACTAAGCCAACGTAGGCATTTTCCAATTTGTTCAAAAAAGACATCTGCTAGAATGGAAATTGGAGACATATACATCGTATAATGGTCCTAGCTTGGCCAAGACTATTATAATAATTTGTTTCTATTGTGTAGACTTGTCAATACCACATTCACCGAAGCTCAAAATCAAATATTTAAATTTAGTAAAGAAGTCATGTATATTATCAAAACTTTTAGGGTCTAACGTATTAAACTGTACCTCAAGCATATGACCTTGCATCTCATCCTTCTTTCCAAAGAGTCCTTCCAAGATGGTCCAAATATCGTTTGGGGTCTTGCATGTAGCAACATGAAACCATAGATCAGTGGAGATTAACTCAAGAAGTAATCTTGTGGTCTCATCTTTATGGTTCACACACACGGTCTTCTCAAGTGTTGATGTAGGTTATGTTTATGTCACCATTGTCAAATTATATAGTCGTTTTCTTTTGAGTTGGAATGCGGCCTTCAAATTCCATTCAAAATAGTTGTACGGTGTGAGTATTATCACCAGAATTGTTTGAAGAAGTTGCATCGCCTCCATCCCTGCTATTGATTTTGAAAAGATCCTGAAAACCTAGATCGTGGATTTCGAGATATGACAGTCGGTTCTATGGTAGCTATAGATATGATAAAACAACTATATTTAATAAAATATGATGTGGGTTTTGGATATTTTTTGTGATCATGAGAATCCCTATGTTATATGTCTCTGGTAAAAACTCGGGCCTTCACCCATTCAAAAATAGTTGTACGGTGTGAGTATTATCACCTGACATGATTTATGAAGTTGCATCATCTTCATCTTTGCTATTGATTTTGAAAAGATCCCAAACCTGATCGGATTTCAGATACGACGGGCTTCTGGTTCTATGGTAGCTATAGATATGACATAAAACAACTATATTTAATGTATTATGATTTGGGTTTTGGATATTTTTTGTGATCATGAGAATCCCTATGTTATATGTCTCTCGTAAAACTCCAAAATTCTCGAATTCGTGATCGTGGGTTTCACGATTTAACTATTTTACTGTAAACCAATTTTTGAGGGTTGTTGAATCACACACCCTAGAGAGAAGGGTGAAGTGAGACGATGTTGAATCATCACACCCTAGTGAAGGACATAGTGTGACAATTGTCAAAAACTAAATCATCTCACCCCATATGAAGAACACAGTGCGACAACGCCGCACCTTGGCTGTGTATAGGCCACAAATTTGAGTGCGACCGTCGCACCCAAGAAATGGATAGACTGCGTCGATTCCAATCATTGCACCTTTAGATAGGGATAGGCCACGACAATTGCGAAAACTAGGTTTACTCAAGGAATATTTCTCTCTTCTTTGTATTGTCTGGATTTCTCCAAGCAGCTCGGCTCTGATACCATGTCAATGTTTCATGGAAACCTGCACAAGATACCTAGCTAAAGAATACACAAACAAATCTTATCGAAAAAAGGAAGATAGATATGCAATATCAAGAATGAGAATCAATGTCTATTATTATCTAATAAATGAGTGAGTGATCTTGACTTACATAGGCAAGGACATCCTAAAATTAGGAATGCATGCATAATAGTGATGGTCCAAGATTAGAAAGTTTAAAATAGAACTAGTCAGTTAACTCCCACTGAACTAGTGTTACTCCCACTGAACTAGTGTTTTGAAAATAGAAATTTCTCCAAAAAGAAGAAACAAAATATAGAGGAATCCAAGGCTAAAGCAGAAATTAGTGCAGTAGTAGCAGTACTGGTGACAACAAAAGTAAAGTTGAAAGAAATAGTTGAGAAAGAAGAAATAGTTGAGGTAGAAGTAAGAGTGGAGGCTGAGAAGGTAGCCACAGAAGTACCAGTAGTAGAGAAAATGGTAGTATATGAACCTGTAGTGAAAGCAATGAATAAGATAAAATAAATAAGTATGAAGAATAACTAAACAATGATGCTTCTCCTATGGACACTAACATCCCTAGATCTTCGATAGAAATTCCCCTCACTGGAGGTAACCTCCCGGACTGTGAACTTGGATTGGAGATCCACACACATTAAACTACCAACAATATGGTGAAATTGAAGAGGTTCATATTTGACAAAGACACCAACATAATTGTGTAAAAACACAATAGGATGTTCCCAGTTACTAGAAGAAATACATTTTTAGTTGTCACAGAGACTCAGGTAACAAAAGAAATTATCAAAGATATGTTTTCTATAACATCCACCGACACTTATTTCATCATGATAATAGAACAAAACCTAAAGAATTTATTCCATCAAAATGAAGAAAAGGATTGTAGGATTAAAGAGTTGGAGGAACGTATCAGGCATAAAAACAAAGACAAAGGAGGTCTCAAGGAGTTCAAGGCATGTTCATATCAGGTAAGGGTATATCTTGAGGAAAATGCTATGGATATGTATGACCACCTTCAACTCTTCCAGTATTTGGAAAAAAAAATAATATATCAACATAGTTGTGTGCAACCTAAGAACGTCCAATTCACCACCATTTGGGAAGGCTTAAATGATATGCAACGATGGATCATCAAGAACTTAGATTCTCCTACCAAAATTCCTTGTTCTCCTAAAGGGGAAAGAATGATCAAATATTCTTCCCTTGATCGATGCCAACAATCCATGGAGAGGGATGAAAATGAAACAAAGAGCTCAATTGCAATATGTGCGCAACTCCACAAAGCTGTACACTTTTTGACACATAAAGGGCATATTCCTCCCATCGAAGAACTTAGGAAAACCAATACAGTGGATAAAATATTTGAATAAATCCAACAAAATATGAATCACAGACATGAGAGAGATGAAGTAGCTAGGCAAGTGACAATAGAATTAATGGAGGATCACCTTGTCCAACCGACTAGGATTCAGAGTATGATCCAGTGTTCATGGACAATATAACGAGGGACATGAAGACTCTTATCGATAAATCAACCTTCCACATAGCCTCCCTGGAATAACTCATGTATCGTAGAGTCATATAAATCAAAGGAAAACAAAAAATTTGGGAATCCTATGTGAGCGACAAAGACAATTGAACGAGACAAAATAGAAAAATTGGTTTTTCTCACAACTGCTTTGTATTTTGTCTTTTTGTCAATGATCATCATCTTCATCGTATTCTAACACCTTTCAACAACATTTTATAAGGGGAAGCTAAAGAGACCTGTAACTTATTCTTGCAGAATACAATAGGACACTTTCAATAGTTACTCAAACTATTATAAGTAGAGGAAGAGGCCCATTTTTTAAGGGCTCTTCAAGCATTATACAATAACAAACTATTTTCATAATTAATATTGAGAATCCCTTTGGATCATTTTTTTAAAGAGAATAAATATTGTAGATGGTTTCTTGCTGAAAACTAATTTCAACAAATTGTATTTTGTTTACATGTGGTGTAATGAATTTCCTTTTGCTTATAGACTATTCTTATGAAAATCGAACTCAATCTTACAACTTTTCTTACTCTTTATTATCTTTTGTCCTGAGACAATGATTTGTTTATGCATGTAAATTCATGAATTAAAATAATACGGTTGTGTTATTTGTATGCATGTGCTGTCTAACCTTGTTGCTTCTTAACAACTACTTGGGAGAAGTCATTTGCAATGATTGCTTGCATTTATATATGCTTATTGATTACCATAGTTTCTCCTAGCTAGTATAGGGTAGATTAGATTTTATTTCTGAACTTAGTTAGTTTTTATTTGCATTCCCATTGCATTTGTAACCATCCAATAAACCCTCAAACCCACTAATGGTAGTTGGGAAAGAATCTAGATGGGTCTCCTAAACTAGACGATGCATAGTCTAATTGACACTTTGCATTGGGGAGTACCCCTTACTATTGAATCAAAATTCTTCCACATCAATAGAATTGGCACTGGAAGGAGGGTCTGATTTTCATGGCTAGTGTATATTTATAGCAAGCAAATGACCATTTCCTATTATAATATTCATGTCCAATAACTCTTGCCACATATCTCTTCCGAACAAGAAATTCCTTTTGAAGATTCAAATCCATCATTTGAAAGTGTTGCTAGAGGCCCTCAAAACTAGCCCGAAGCTTGGTATCCCATCCCTAACGTGGAACTTGTTGAAACTCACTGAATCACATGCTTGTATTCCAATTTAATTGGCCATGTACCAATAGCTTCAACACTCCCTACAAGGAGAGATACCCATGTGACATGACTCAAGAACTAATCCGACATTCTTGTTGATTCAGTAGAGGATTTGATCAAGACTTCCTTACAAGAAATAATCGTACCCTTGGACCAAAGGTATCATGAAAATCCTTAGAGTATTTGATAGAAAATTATTTACAAGAAGATACTTTACAAGAAATGGATGTTCCCAAAACACACCAAAGCCATCATGCAAATCCCACCCCAACACAATAAAACGTCTATACAGTCCTTTTTTGGAAAAATTAATGTCATGAGAAGATTTGTTTATGATTTTCCTAAAACAATTAAACCCCTTCAATAGATGATAAAAAAGGACATTCAATTTAAATTGACATCTTTCTAGAAGGAGGTGTTCGAGAAGATCAAGGTCACGTGATAGAAAATCTATATTTCACTAAAGAATTTTGTAAGTACACTTTCCCTTGAGATCATTCTCTTGCAATAGTGCTCACTCGAAAGTATCAACAAAGGAACAAATTTCGCATAACATTCATGAGAACTGGACTTCAAGGTGTTTATATGAATTATCTACTAGTGGACAAGAAATATTTTATTGTTCATAGAACCATTAAACAATTCATACCTTATATATTGAAAAATAATTGCAAGGTGATCATCCATCACCTACAGGTTATATATCTCTCTGTACAAAGGGAAATAGGTGAAATACGAGGTAAATCGATGACCTATTTACAGGAATATGACCTCAAGTTCAAAATTGTAACTATCGTTGAAGGTCAAGGCGCGTGTAAGCTAGAACCCAGGACCATGGACATCGATGATCATGAAGAATAAGAATGGAAGGAAGATACAATACTCTATGCACAATAATATCCTTAGATTCCATCAATCAAGAATTCATGGTATAATGATCTCAAGAAGTACCTTCAACATGACATTGTCCCTAATCATATCAATGCCAAACAGAGAAGGGAACTAAGACTGGAGTCTGTGCAATATCAACTAGTTCACAATATCTTATTTATAAATAATTATGATGGAGCTCTAATGCAATGTCTCAAAAAGAAATATGTCGACGTAGTTCTCAAACACCTACATGATGAACTAGATGGAGGTTACTATTTTCAAGAGACCACAACCCACAATATTTTAAGAGCTCGGTATAATTGGCCTACAATATTCAAGGATGCCCATGCTTACTCCTGGAGTTGTTACATATACCAAAAGTTTGTCGAAGAGCCTTTTCGAGCAGTGGGGATTAGACATAATTGGTGATATCAATTGTGACATCCTCAAATATTAAAAAAATATATTTTAATGTTATTATTTTGAAAATAAATTTCCATTTATGGAAATTCGTATTTGAAATTATGAAGGAATGCAATTATTATTTTTGTGACTATTGGGAAAGATTTTGACTTTCCAAGTGTCCTCCTTTGATGGACACATGTATGAGATATATATTGTAATAAATTAAATGTTGGAAAACAGGTGGAACAAATAGGTTAAAAGTAGTTTACTGTGATTCCATGAGTGGGGAACATGTATGAGTTAACTCAGAGTTGGTTTTTACAAGTGTCATAAGTCCAGTTCTGTTATTGAAAACCCCTAAAAAGAAGGGATTTGTAAAGTTGCAAATTTCCATAGGAGGGAAATGGATGAAAAATTCCTAGGCATTGGAAAATGAAATATATACAACATATGTGTGAGGTGGGAAAATTCTTAGTATGTTGTGGAGATGACTATTTGTTTTTATGAGCATAAGTGGTGTTAGGAAAATGATTTTCTGAATTGTACAGAAAGACAGTGGATAAGGAGTGAAGCTCATTTTCCCATTATGGAGTCATGGTCAAGATAGGGGGTAATAAGGAAAAGTAATATTGGTTGTTTTTTATCGAGGGTTGGGAAGAACGTGGTTGTTTTTGTAACAACCCCCTTTGTTATGTCATATAAATACATGAGAAACAATCTGATTTTTTAATTTAGAAACATTAATAAGCATCATTAGAACAGGAGAAACATGACAAGACATCATTAGAATAAATGAAACGTGACATTAACATACTTAATTAAATTGCAATGAAATTCATGATAATAACACATATCAATAAAACACATTCTACTTCTCTCAATTTATTTGCAAACTAGATTTAGATACTACTTAAAGCATGAAGGAGTCTTTCAGTTCACATAAAATGAAATACAACTACCCACCCAACTTATCCTGCAAGGTTAGGACTTCCAATACACATAATCAATGCTCAAGTCTAGGATTCTTTCCATTGATCTTGACCATTTAAGGTCTCAAGACTGACGATTGTTCTGAGGAATAACGAAGTGTCTAGTTCCCATAATTTCAATTAATTCCGCAATTTACATATAAATTACAACGTTCTTAAATACCTTTCTACAAACAAAGAAGATATGGTAACATGGTTACTTCATCATAACATCATTGCATACTAATTCAATGATTTATCAGCTTACTCATTTAAGGATAGGAAGAAATTCCAGAAACATCAAGACAATAACCTTAAACAATAAAACATAATCCTTTTAGTTGACAATCCACCATTTATGACAGTTTTAAATCACTTATATATAGTGAAGAAAATAATCTGTAATTGGGAGAGAGAGTCTATTCTAAGAAGGATTTTAAGCTCTGTAAGAATCCTGAAGATTCTCCTCGGGTACCATGATGCCACACTTCTAGAGAGATCTCTAGAAGTGCGTGGACAAACTCCTCGAAGACTAAGTTCAGAAGAAACAATCCTTGGTATGCACAAAGATCCTCTCAAGTTGGGTAGAGGTCTCTAACCTTTAGAAATACAAAGCTCAAAAGAGATAGTGCAATCAAACAAAGGTGAGACACAATTTACACACTCGATAAATTAGAATCTAAAGCTCAGGAGGGATGTGCTAAGAGTGTTGGAGTTCAAATCAAGGCAAATCTCAAGAGAGATAGGGGTGTCGGGTTCAAGGAGGGGTCAATAACATTTAAACAAGAGAAATATACAATAGCCATAAGATCTGGGAGTTACAGAGGAGGGTCATCAGATCAACATCTGATTAAGTCTCGGCCGTCAGATCTCAGTAAGGGTATATCAACGACGGAAGGACATTATGGGATCAGAGGGTCAAGTTAACTATCATGCTAGTTTTGGTTCTGCAATACACATGGGCTGTCGATCGTTACCTACAAAAATATTAACAGTTGGAATCAGTCACACTATCAACAAGAAGATTCGATTACGAAAATTGGGAGAGGGTTTAAACATTGTTCTAGACAAGGCTCCACAATCATCCGAAGCCATCAATCTTCAATATCGATGAAATCACAACCATCTAATTAACCCATCAATTAACACTCAATAAGATGGGTCGAAGTCATTTCTCTCAGTCATACAAAGGGAGGACAGAGGCCCTTCGGGATAATTGACAAGGAGGGAAGAACCCCGAAGTCCCGAAGCTACGAAGTGTTCTACACCGTAGATCAGTGAGTGTTTTCTAGTTGTTGGATCTGTTAATATTTTCAGGTTAAAGGAAGACAGTTAGATAAAGTCAAGATGCTTGAGGTTAAAGCTCTAGGGAATCTCACTCCGGGAGAAAATGGAAGTGGAAATAATGAACAACTTAGAGTCTTGAACCCAGAAATGAATCTATACCATTGATATAGGATCGATCACAATCCTTGGATGAAATTTGAGTGGATGGAAGCGTAAGCACTTCAATTTCTTACCACTTCGACACTGACCACTTTGGCACTGACCACCTCGACACTGACCACTCCAGTGAAAATAAGTCTAGAACATGTAAAACAATACCCAAAGGTCGAATCCCCGGAGTCACGAAGTAAGACACGTGGCAACACAATGAGGTTCCATGTCAACAAGATCATGTTAGCAAGGACATGTGCCACAATTAAATAGTGACAAGTGTCAAGGTCTAGTTGGAACTTTAGGTTCAAAAGTTACGAATCAAGTTGACACGTGGAAAACACTCATCTAGTGCCACGTCAACAGTTACATGAACAACCATGTCACTCCAGGAGTATATGACCCTGAGAGATTTGAATCCATTGTAAACACGGTTCTCTGAAGAGTCAGATCTCCAAAATCATTTCTAGCCATAGATTAGAGCAAGGTATAGGGACCGTTTATCTCTAAGTTAGTTGGAATCGACCCTCCGCTAAGTTAAGAGGTAAAGTAAAGGAATACAAATGCCCCAAAATTAAAAAGTTCCAGAGTAAGGGAGATCCATATATATAGAAAACAAAAAAGGGTCGTAGATATTCAAGTCTTACTCCTTCATAGGTTTCGGAATTTCGGCACTCCGAAGGAAAGGAGTGGTTGTTGCAAAAGGTGATGAACTCCCTGAGTTATGAACTCTAGAGTAAGCGACAACCATTGAATCTAAGATGGGTGTAAGTCATTAGTTCTCCAAGCCCTTCGACGATTCGATGGAACAGACTCAGGATGTGAAATTTAAAACCCCGAAGGTTGGGGTTCCATAGTGGATCTCCACTATAGAAACTCATGTGAGGAGAACCTTCACTCGCCATTAGATAAAGAGGTTAAAAGTAAACAAAGGAGGGTGGTAGGGCAGGGTAACCTACAACTGTCTGTTAACTCAGATTACGAGCGACTTTAGTTGGTTAACACTTCGGGAGAAAAGGAGTTGAGTTAGGGAAACCTCTGGAGTGTCGGAGTTATGGAGCCCCGAATAGTGCCCTTTTTACCTAGCACTAGTTTTTTTATCATGGTCACAAGCTTAAATTTGTTTTAGGAAAAAAGGATTACACACTACGGGTTAAGAATAAAATCTTGAGAAATTAACAGGCCTCCCTCGTTTCAAAAACCTTGTATTTAAATTCAAGATAGAACATGCATTCATACTGCATGTAACTTGGGTTCAATAATGAAATCAAAGGGGAAAACACAACCTCGTTAACTTGTATGATTTCAGATTAATATTACTCAGGGAATCACGATACAGTCAGAGATACAACCTTATTTGACCATGAATAAGGTGATGTTAAATTCGTAACAAAACCTTAACTAAAATATGCTCACATATACTTATATTATGGATGAAAACAAAGACTTAAACATAGACTATAAATACAATAAAATTCACTTTCTAAAATGAGGGTCAAGCCACTCGATTAGAGTACTAAAATGTTTGAAAACACATAGAGGGTTAAATATAACTCTGTAGCTAATGAATTCTTGGAAGCAACACAAAACGTGGAACTCAAACCTTCAAATGATTCTACAGTGACTCAATCAATCTATTATACTAATTCACTCCTAAAATAAATGAAACCAGAAGATAAAATACTAGAAACCAATGAAATATGTGTGTTGAATATGTCCTTCTAGGCCTTGCGCACGTTCCTTTCCTTCACTTACTAATCATAGAGACTTCACCGGTACCTCCCAGATAAATCTAGGGTTACTCTTCTTCTCCCTTAGCCCCCCGATCCGCAAAGGGGCCAAGCAAAAAAATCATAACACAATAGCTTCCAGGATTTCCTCGCAAGGGAGAGTTTCCACTCTTTCCACAACCCTGGAGTCCCAACTCTCACAGGTAAAAACAAAGTGAAACAAAAAATCAACAGCATAACAGTGCCTTCCTAGGGTCTGATGCCCTTCCCTTCTATGTTCATTTATTTATATGATTCTTCCTCACGGACATATTTCGCTCATGCATAATTCATTAATTTTTACAAGTTCAGTTCAAGGATTATTCATCCACTACAAGTGTCATATTCTCCCCAAGTTTCATAAGAAATTTCTCTTTTATGTTTCTTTAAAATCCCCCCTTTCCTTACATTTCCCCATGTGTTCCTAAATTTCCTCTTAGTTATCTCTTATTTTCCCAAATCCCCCTAATTAAAGGTTGTCTCCTAACTAGGTTTTAGTTACGGTTGGATTATGAGTCTTCTTAGTTAGGCTAGGGTTGGTTGACTCAAATTCCATTCTTTACACAACCCATTCTCTCAAGTTGTAATTATTTTTAAACAAGGGCTTCTTTTTAATAATTTCATGCATCCTTGTGTATTTTATCAATTCTTTAGGTTCTTATTTACTATTTCCTAACAATTTATTTCTTTCAAATCTTTACTCATGTCACAATTCAATTAGCCCCTTTATTTAAAATTTAAGGTTGGATTTGATAATTAATACTCTATTGTTAAATCAATTATTTAAATCCATCAAGGTCAAATCATTCCAATGTTTTCTAGGCCACCTATGTTTATTGACTCAGGTTTCAATTGTGCGACATTCCCTTCAAAATGCATCTCGTGCTCCAAGGGTGCCACTCACGATGACTTGTTTTTTGAAGTTTGTCCAACCCCTTGGAGTCAAAACTCCATTCGGTCGACCTTGTGAGAGACTAAGGGATTCTAAGGAATAAGGACCCCACATTATTGCATGCCCCTTAGAAATATACGTGAGCAATTGTCTCAGTCTGCCCTGACGACATCATGGACCACCCAAATTGGTAATCGTTAACCTATATTTTTGGCCATGACGCGAGTGCTAGTAGGCTCTAAGAGGGATGTTTCCACCCGTCTCCCTCAATATATGGTTTTCTATGTGAGGTCCCTTTAATAATTATGTGAGTCATATTAGAAAGCATCATCAAGCCTTCGACTGAAAAAAAAGTGTCAAAATCCATATATATAAATCATACTAAAATCCATCATACATCATAGGTGCATAATAATGAAATACTCAAACAATAAAATCCACTCCCTAGCTCAATCCAAAGTCCAATAAATCCCTTTGAATTTTCTCCGAAGGGTTCCTCCTCCGAATTACATGGATATCTACCATGTGTCCTTCCAGATCCGATGACCTGGATTCAAATCTCTCCTCGCGACTTCCCGAAGATGCTTGTTATCTCTCAGCAAACCTCCCGAAGTTATTTCTCTCGAACGTCTCGATCTTCTGCCACCCGATGATGGATGATTTCACTGTCTTCGAGACTTCAAAAAACCCACAACCCCTTTGCACACTTAGCACATATTTCTCTTTCGAGACTTAGGCTATTCTCGAACTCCTTCTGCACTCCTTGCAGAGTTATGTGTAGACTCTACTGCGACTTTGCTCGGCTTGAAGACCTTCAAAGATCACCGCTCCTCTATGAACTTTATCGTTCCCTCCTGGTAGTTTATCGCTCTTCCTCTTGAGCTTGTAGAATGAATTTACAATCTCCTCGACTCCCTCCTTGCGCTTGACTTAGCTTCTCAATGGATTCTCCTTAGCCTATCTAAGCATCTTAAGGAATCTCCTTTCTTTTGTCGATGCACTCTTGCAAAGCCTTCCTTCCTCAAAATGTTCAACAATTCTAGGATTCTCTCAAGGATAACAACACTTCCAGTTGTGTTGCTCTTGTACGCTCTTATACTTTCTTTATACCCTCCTGGAAGAGTCTTTTAGAGTGTTCATTAAGTCTGAACTGTTCTTTCTCCTACACAGTCTTTCTTTCCAAGGTACCCAATCACCTTGAAATTTCCTCCCAAGTCTATGAATTATCCTGGTATGCCCTCCTGGCAGCTTCTCTTCTGACTCCATTGAGTTTAGACACGCACTCCTTGCGTCGGATCACAAAGTGTCCACCCTCTGTTGCACACTCCTTGCACTTAGCCTAGAGAACTAGACCTAATCCAACACACCTACAGATATAAAATTGTATCTCTATCCCTACAAACTATTTCTAACATTCATCTAAAACTCAAATGCATACAAATGACATTCATATCACAACATCCATTACATATAAATTGATAACAGGAAAGTTTTCATTTTATATTAATGGTAGAATATCGAATTATAGATATTTGAGTCTAGACTACGACTGAATCTTGACTCTCATCAACCTCCCTAACTTGTCTTACAATGATTTTCTATCAAGTTCCAGAAGCTTCTATCAGGCATACAATACAAATATTTATTCTAGAGGGGCTCAACAAGCTTCCCTCTAATCTAAACTAGTGGTGTCAAATCACCATTCAAAACACCTCTCTAATGGGAAAATTACAATGATGGAAATCTGCTCCAAAATTGATGCAGATCCCTCCTACCATCAACCACTTAATGGAGACCTTATCTCCAGCTTGTGCGAAGGCACAATTTGGCTCTTCCAATCTATCCTCATTTAATTCCTGGATCATGCTTTTGATTCTCGAATAAATATGAGAGGGTGGTGCCTCTCCCTTTATTGAATGTGCATCATGCATGTTAATCGGCTGGTGCATGTTGAGGTGGAGCGATGATCCTACATCATACTCCACGGCTAAGAAAATCATGATCTCATTCTCATGGGATTTAGAGCGTGGTTTAAATATTCCTGGATCCAAAACTTTCTCTTGGAGTTGTCTCTCGATTCCTCTGCTTCGTTGCTTCTACTCATGTGTCATCCCTGCTTCTTGTGTAGTTTTCCTTTTTTCCAGCTTCCTCATGTTGATCACTTCCTCTTCTGATCCCAACAATACCTTCCTTATCTCCTCAACCACCTTGTCTAGTTGCTCCATCGGTTGGATCTCCTTTTGCAGACTAGCTTGCTACATTTATTCCTTGTCTATGGGTAAATCACACTGATCTCCCATGTTATCTTCTTCATCTCTTGTGGCCTTAACTTGCCACTCTGCTGCAACCTCCACTTTTGCAGTCTCCTCATCACTGGGCTTCTTCTCATCTATTACTTCTGACAAATTGATTCCTGTCAGTTCTTCAACTGGTTCCTTTCCAGCTTCTTCCATCCACAACTCGTGTTGGTGTGTCTCCTCTGGCATGACTATCTTATGGAAGCCACCTTCTGGATCCGGACAGTCTAACCAATCCTCCAATGCCTTTAGCTCCATCTCCCACTGGGTGAGTAATCCAACTAGGCATTCTCCTTCTGTTGGGACAAACTTCAGTATTTGTTCCTTCTCCATGACAGTCTCAGTTTGTTGTCTTTCTGTCGCATCTGCAAAATCTATGCTAGCCTCTCCTTGGCCTCTTGGCAGGAATATCTTGACTCCTCCAATGATCAAAATGGTCCTTTGATCCTTCTCCTTCACTTTGATGAAAGTTTCCAACTTGTCATCTTATTCATTCACGCAGCTTGTAGTTCCACATGAATATTCACCTGAGCGAGGTATTTCCTCTGCCTCCTCTTCATCTTTCAACACCCCCTGATGCAAAATTTTAGCTTAGCTCGTGTCTTCTTCTTTTCCCACTTGGAAATTTGGGATTTATCCTCTACCCACCTTGCAGTTTATGAGATCCATTGGTCCCTTCACATTTCCCACTTGGTAACCTACAGGACATTTTCCAGATCTCTTTCCCTCATCACTGATATTTTTCGCATACCTCAGCCACATTTTTAACACATGTTGCTTCCCTCTAGCCAAAAAATTCCGAACATGCCACTTAGTTTTCCTCTTCAAAGGCCATTCATGCCTCCAACGCACCTTTAATTACCACTGCATCTTCAATGCTAGTGACTCCATCTCTGCCTTGATCTCCCTAATCTCTTTGTCTATTTCCGCTTTTCTTTTCTGTGGGCAAGCCTCCCCTCAACCGTGTTCATGAATTACAATGGCCATATTGCTTCACCTACATCCCACCTTCTTGTTTATCATTTGTTGCACACCTTGCAACAAATTCAATAGAGTACCACACTTTGTCTCTCTTTCTTATAGAAATCAATTCTGTATCAACTCTGATGCTCTTGGTATCAAAGTATCTTCTTTATATCCTTCTTTCCACCTTAAAAAAAATGATGCTTTGATACCACTTTGATGGCATAGCCACCCCCTCTCCTCCCTTCTGAGGGGTTTCTCGACCTCCCAGTCTAGGATCATTCAAGTCACCGAACCGAATGGTTCGTCGAGCTCTTGATGTAACCAATTTAACTTGACACAGGCCGTTTACTTTCTTGACGCAGGTTGTCTGGCATGTGTAAACCATCTCCTTAGCACTTTTCAATTCTTAATGCCAATGAACTCTAGCTCTCTATGGTAGGCTCCCTCCTTTATATGACCACAGATGACGACCATGGGCTAGCTCCCTTCGCAACTCCATTCTACAATCTCTTCCTCCCTAGCTTGTAGAATGGATTTACAATCTCCTCGACACCCTCCTTGCGCTCAAATCAACTTCTCCACAGATTCTCCTTAGCCTATCTGAGCATCTTAAGGCATCTCCTTTCCTTTGTTGATGCACTCTTGCAAGTCCTTCCTTCCT
>SNQJ01S0018420.1:19049-91300 GCA_010110895.2 Picea sitchensis | reverse complement strand
AGGAGGATAGACCGTACCCTTATCCGTACTACCCGACTACCCAGGTACTAGAGAGTATCTTCCCGAGTGTTGTTCTCGGTGACACTATAGCAGTCTGACGGCCGATAGTTTTATCTAAAGAGGGCTTCAGGAAATCTAGGCCGATCCGTACACAGGTGTTGTCTGATGCTCTACCACTCGAAGGGGTACTAGCAGGGGTTACAAGGGTGGCCAACAGACATGCGCTTAAGAACCACTTGTATTTCCTGCATGTATGAATCCCACAACTGCGGGTTTATGCGCATAACGACAGATCTCTGTAGCTTAAAGACGTCGGAATACGTCTCTACCCTGAAAAAAAAATACCCACAATTTCTGCCAAGGAAAGTGCTCTGATACCACTTGCAAGATACCAGATATATAAAATATGCAGAACAGAAATAAAATGCTAGTAATGGCAGAATAATAGTAAAATATCCAGCATAATCTTCACAATACATAGAAATGATATACGAAATAGCAACAGAAAGCACTTTGATTCAGAAAGCAATGTTCACAGGCCTCTTCGAGGGGGCAACCTCCAATCGAGCAGAGCTCTGTTACAATAATGTCCAATCTAGGGTTTTCATACCCTCGACTCTTATTTATACTAAATATGTCTATTAAGAGAAGCATCTAGAGTAAGAGCCTTCTAGAAGCGGAAGCTTCTATTAGGTATTCTTACATCCGCCTTATTCTATTTTATTGAAAGGTCTTATTAATATTGACCTTTATTACATTCGAATACATTGATCTACCTATGTGCGGGTTAGGACCTTAACAAGAGCACTCCCCTTCAGTGGAAAGACTTCCATGCGTACTTTCATGTTGGATGTAAAATCACGAAGTGTGAAGCACATCACCAGGTTCTCCAACCACGCCTCGATGGCTAAGCCATCCGGGGCACCCGAGAACTCAGTAAATTTCACCTTCTCAAATTCTTAGTGTATGCTACTACTACTAGTTGGGGCATGTTGTGAACCCTCATTGAGTATAAAAACTATGCCCTCATCTCTATCTAGGGGGTTAATCAACACCTCTAACATCCTCTTGAAGGATATGATCATACTTACTATATCTCCCACAACAATGTGCTCTTTCTCAACACTCTTATCATCTTCGTGGGGGTTAGACATTTCGGCCATGGATGCTATCGGAGGTGTCACACCTCTTCCTCCAACACCACATTGTATACCTCCCCTGTGCCCTTTAACCATGATTACCTGTAAGAGCATTTCATATTTTTATCAACGATCTAATTCAATCATTTCATTTAACACAATGAATGTCGTAACGGTCCAATGTCCAAGAGTTGAACCCGCTCTGATACCATATGTAATATCCCCCTCTTCTTATGTCATACAAATACATGAGAAACAGTCTGATTTTTTTTTTTTTAACATTAATAAGCATCATTAGAACAAGAGAAACATGAAAAGACATCATTAGAATAAGTGAAACATGAAATTAACATACTTCAGTCAATTGCAGTCAAATTCATGATAATAACACATCAATAAAAAACATTTTGCTTCTCTGAATTCATTTGCAAACTAGATTTAGATATTAATTAAGTCATGAAGGAGTATGTCACTTCACATAAAATGAAATACAACTACCCACCCAACCTATCCTGCAAGGTTAGGACTTCCAAGACACTTAATCAACGTTCAAGTCTAGGATTCGTTCGATGGATATTGACCATTTAAGGTCTCAAGAGTGGTGACTGTTCCGAGGAATAAGGAAGTGTCTAATTCCCATAATTTCAATTAATTCCATAATTTACACAGAAATTATAGCATTCTTAACTACCTTTCTAGAAACAAAGAAGATCCGGTAACATGGTTACTTCATCATAACATAATTGCGTACTAATTCAATGATTTATCACCTTACTCATTTAAGGATAGAAAGGAATTCCATAAACATCAAGAAAATAACCTTAAACAATAAAACAAAATTGTTTTCGTCAACAATCCACCATTTATGACAGTTTTAAATCACATAGATATAGTGAAGAAAATAATATGTAATTGAGAGAGAGAGTCCGTTCTAAGAAGGAGTTTAAGTTCTGTAAGAATCCTGAAGCCTCTCCTCTGGTACCATGATGCCACACTTCAATTGTCAACTCTAGAAGTGCGTGGACAAGCTCCTCAAAGCCCAAGTTTAGAAGAAAAATTCCTTGGTATGTGCATAGATCTTCTCAAGTCAGGAATAGGTATCTAACCTTCAAAACTACAAATCTCAGAAGAGGTAGTGCAATCAAACAAAGGGGAGACATGATTTGTGCACTCGAAAAATTAGAATCTAAATCTCGGGAGGGATGTGCTAAGAGCGGTGGAGTTCAACTCAAGGAAAATATCAAGAGCGACAGGGATGCAGGTTTTAAGGAGGGGTCAAGACCATTGAACCAAGAGAAAGCTATAATTGTCATCAGATCTTGGAGTTGTAGAGGAGGCTCATGGTATCAAAAATTGATTAATTCCCAACGGTAAGATCTTAGCAAGGGTAGATCAATGACGAAGATTCATTGTATGATCAAAGGATAAATTTAACCATCGTTCCATTTTTGGTTCCGTAATCCACATGGGACATCGATCGTCACCTACAAAAATATCAAAGGTTGGCATCGATCACACTATCAATGAGAAGATTCGATTGTTTAAATAAAGAGAGGGTTTAAACATCATGCTAGTCGAGGCTCCACAATCCTCCCATGCCATCGGTCTTCAAGATTGATGAAATCACAACCATCAAATTAACTAGTCGATTAACACTCAAGAAGATAGGTCGAGGTCATAAATTTTGGTCATACGAAGGGAGGACAGAGGATCCTCGGGCTAGTTGACAAGGAGGGAAGAACCTTGAAGCCCTGAAGCTTCGAATTGTTCTACATCGTAGATTAGTGAGTTTTTTCTAGCTATTGGATATGTTAAGCTTTTCGGGTTAAAGGTGGACAGTTAGATAAAGTCAAGATACTCGAGGTTTAAGCTCCGGGGAATATCACTCCAGTAGAAAATAGAAGTGGAAACAATGAACAACCTAGAGTTCCAAACCACAAATTGAATCTGGACCATTGATCTAGGACCGATCACAGTTGTTGGATGAAATTTGAGTGGATGGAAGCATAATCACTTCCATTGTTGACCACTTCGACACTGACCACTTGGATGAAAAGAAGTCCAAAACATGTAAAAAAATACCTGAAGGACAAAGCTCCATATTCATGAAGTAAGACACGTGGAAACACAATGAGGTCCTGCGTCATCATAGTCCACATCAACAAGATCATGTCAGCAAGGACACATGGCGCAATTAGATAGTGACAAGTGTCAAGGTCTAGTTGTACTTTGGGTACGAAAGTTATGAATTAAGGTGACACGTGGAAACCACTCAACCAGTGCCACGTTAATAGTGACATCAATAGCCACACCACTCTGAGATTATGTCACCCTAGGATATTTGAATCCAAAGTAAACACGATTCTCCAAAGAGTCAGATCTCTGAAATCATTTCTAGTCATAGATTGGATCAAGGTATAGGGATCGTTGATCTCTGAGTTACTTGGATTCGACTCTCTTCTAAGTTAAGAGTTAAAGTAAAGGAATACAAAGGCCCCGAATTTTCAAACTTCCAGATTAAGGGAGATCCATAGATATAGATAAAAAACAAGGGATGTAGATCTTCAAGTATTATTCCTTCAGATGTTTCGATAGTTTGGCACTCTGGAGGAAAGGAGTGATTGTTGCAAAAGGTGATGATTTGTCGGAGTTTCGAACTCCAGAGTAAATGAAAACCGTTGAATTTAAGAGGTTTGTAAGTTGTTAGATATTTGATCCCTTTGATGGTTCGGTGATCCGGTGGAATAGACTAAGGATGTGAAATGGAAAACCTTGAAGGTTTGGGTTCCATAGTGGATCTCCACTGTAGAAACGCGTGTGAGGCGAATCTTCGATCGCCATTAGATTAAGAGGTAAAAAGTCAACGAAGGAGGGTGGTAGTGCAGGGTAACCTACAATTGGAACCTAACTCAGCTTACAACTGACTTCAATCGGTTAACACTTCAAGTGAAAAGGAGTTGAGTTATGGAAACATTCGGAGCATCAAAGTTTCAGAGCCCCAAATAACGCCCTTTTTACCTAGTACTAGGTTCTCTCTCTTGGTCACAAGATTAAATTTGTTTTAGGAAAAAGGTTTTACACACTATAGGTTAAGATTCATCTCCCAAGACTTTAACATTCCTCCCTCGTTTCTAAAAATTTGGATTTAACTTCAAGATAGCACAGACATTCATACTACATGTAACTCGGGTTCGACAGGGAAATCAAAGTATAAAATAGACCTGGTTAACCTGTAGGATTTCAGATGAATATTACTCAGGTACTCACGATACAATCATAGCTACAACCTTATTTGATCTTTCTAAATTCCTAACAGAACCTCGACTAAAGTCTTCTCACACATACTTCTATTATGGATGAAAACAAATACTTAAACATAGACTATAAATACAATAAAATTCACAGTCTAAAATGAGGGTGAGGCAACTCGATTAGAGTACTAAAATGTCATAAAAAACAGAGAGGGTTAAATATAACTTTGTAACTAATGAATTCTTAGCAGAAACTCAAAACGTGGAACTCATAAATTCAAATAATTCTATAATGAATCAATCAATCTATAATACTAATTCGCTCGTAACATAAATGAAACTAGAAGATAAAATACCAGAAACCAATGAAACCTGTGTGTTGAATATGTCCTTTTAGGTCTTGTGCTACTTCCTTTACTTCACTTGCTAATCACAATGACTTCATCAGTACCTCTTTAATATACCATATATAAAATGTATGCAGAACATAAATAAAATGCTAGAAATGGAAGAATAACAACAATATAACCAAAACATTCACCACAATAGCACTGAAATGATAAGAGAATAATAACAGAAATAACACTTTGAATCTGAGAGCAATGTTCATGGGCCTCTTTGAGGGGGAAACCTCCATTTGAGAATATCTCTATTACAATAATATGCAAGCTAGGGTTCTCATACCCTAGACTCCTATTTATACTAAAAAGAAGCATTTAGAGGAAGATCATTCTAGAAGCGGAAGCTTCTATTAGGTCTTCTTACATCTTCCTTATTCTATTTTATTGAAAGGCCTTATTAATATTTACCTTTATTACATCTGAATATATTGTTCTACCTATGTGTGGGTTAGGACCCTAACATGTCCGCCCCCTTAAAAACAACCTTGTCCTCAAGGCTTGAGATGAGGAAATTGTTGCAGAATGGTAGTTGGTTCCCAAGTAGCATTTGTTGGAGTTGTATCTTTCCACTGGAATAACACTTCCTTGATGCTTCTCTAATGTAGGAAATGCTCACGCTGGTCCAAAATGACTTTTGGATGTATCCAAATGGATCCTTCTTCAGCTAACTCTGGAAGGTTGGTTTGAATTTCGAACTTAGCTCCAATCACCTTCTTTAAGCATGAAACATGAAAAATAGGATGTAGCTTCAAATGGATGGGCAAAGCTAAATGATAGGCTACTTTTCCCACACACTTGAGAATGGTATAAGGACCATAAAATTTGGGCACTAGCTTTTGACAATGCTCGACCTTGAGGGAAGTTTGCTTGTAAGGTTGCAGTCGAAGAAACACTTGATCCCCTTCTGCAAATTAACGTTCAGAGTGACCTTGATCTACTTGTTGCTTCATGCGATTCTATGCCATGACCAAATTATCTTTGAGTGTACGGAGAATATCCTCTCAAGATGTAAGTGTTAGGTAAACCACCTGGAACTTCAAGGTACCTGGTAAGTATGAGAGAACTGAAGGTGGCTTCTGTCCATATAATGCTTCAAAAAGAGTCATGCGTGTAGCTGTATGGTATGAAGTGTTGTACTACCATTCATCTAGGGGTAACCATTGACCCACTGATTTTTCTTTTCCAAGGCAAAACACCTCAAATATGTTTCCAAACACTTGTTGACAACTTTCATTTGGCCATTAGTCTGGGGATGATAAGTTGTGCCGAGATGCAATTCGGTGCCTTGTATCTTGAATAGTTCTTGCAAAAAAATGCTTGTGAAAGTTGGGTCGCGATAAAAAACAATAGAGTGCAGCATGCCATGAAGCTTGAAGACCTGACCCATGAAAATTTGAGCCACTGTGGATGTTGTAAATGGGTATGGAATGGTGCAGAAATGAGCATACTTGGAAAGGCGATCAACAACCACCATGATGACTGATTTATTTCTCGATTTGGGTAAGCCGGTAATAAAATCCATAGAGATATCCTTCCAAATAGAAGGTGGAATCGAGAGCGGTTGTAGTGTGCCCAGATATTTTACTGTTTCTCCCTTGTTACATTGACATACATCACATTCAATGACAAAATTACGAATTTCCTGTTTCATACCATCCCAGAAAAAGGAACGTTTGACCCTGTCATAGGTTTGGGTGAACCTAGAGTGCCCTGCTATGGGTGTAGCATGAAGCTCATAAAGTACTGTGGATTTAATCTTTGATTGTTTACTTAAATACACATGGCCTATGTATCGAATTTCATCATGGAGCCAAGAGTACCTTGGGGAAGCTGGAGCATTAGACTGCAGTTGTTGGATCAACTGTGAAATTTTGGGATCTTGTAGCCATTCCTGGCGAACGGCTTGGAGCCAATCTGGGACAATGAATGAAAGATAAAAAAGGGATCCTTCATCTTCATATTTGTGGGAAAGTGCATCCGCAACCACATTTTCTTTGCCTTTCTTGTAAATGATCTCATAATCATATCCAAAGAGCTTAGTCACCCATTTTTGTTGTTCTGGAGAGGAAATGCGTTGTTCTAGAAAATACTTGAGGCTTTGATGGTCTGTCTTAATTTGGAAACGTTTCCCTAATATATAAGGGTTCCATAGATCAACAACATGCAAAATATCCAACATTTCATTTTCATAGATGGATTTTCCCAGATTTCTTTCAGATAGTTGCTTGCTGGTAAAGGCCAAAGGTCGACCCTCTTGCATAAGGACAACACCAATTCCTTTCCCTGAGGCATCGCATTCCAACACAAAGGTCTTTGTGAAATCGGGAAGGGCGAGGACTGGAGTGGTGAACATGGCCATATTCAAGGTTTGAAAAGCTTGAGCATTGGCTGGAGTCCAAGTGAAAGAGTTATTTTTGAGGAGAGAAGTGAGAGGTGCTGCAATCTTCCCATAATTCTTAACAAACTTGCGATAATACCCTGTTAAGCCCAGAAATCCATGCAAGGTATTAAGAGTCTTTGGGTGAGGCCACTCTTGCATAGCTTCAATCTTTTTAGGATCCACCCTGATGCCATCCTTGCTAACCAGTTGACCCGAGTATTCTACTTCTAAGGTGCCAAAAGAACATTTAGACTGTTTCAGGAAAAGTTGGTGCTGAGAGAGTAAATGGAGAACTCGATCCACATGAGAAATATGGTATGTCCAGGTTTTTCTATAGATGAGGATATCATCAAAGAAAAATAAGAGAAAATGGTGGAGAAAAGGATGGAAGACGTGATTCATGAGGCTTTGGAAGGTGGAGGGGGCATTACCCAAGCCAAAGGGCATCACCAAAAATTCATAGTGGCCCTCATGAGTTCTAAAGGAATTCTTTGGAATGTCTGCCTCTTTCATACGTATCTAGTGGTAGCCCAAACGAAGATCCAGTTTAGTGAAGAATTGAGTGCCACTCAATTCATCCAGGAGGTCATCAATGACAGGAATGGGGAATTTGTCTTTGATAGTAAGTTTGTTGAGGGCATGGAAGTCAGGACACATTTGCAAAGAAAATTCTTTCTTTAGGACCATGACCACGGGAGAATATTAGGGGCTCGTACTAGGGCAGATAACGCCTGCATTAAGGAGTTCCTGGACCATTTTCTCAGTTTCATTTTTTGGGGAAAAGGGGTGACAATACAGACGGATATTGGAAGGAAGGCTTCCGGGTACAAGGGGAATGGAATGATCTGAACACCACGAGAAGGAGGGAGTCCTTAGGGAGTGGAAAAGATCAATTTATTTTTATAAAGGATGGCTTGGAGGTCTTGCGGGACTGGGGGTGGCTTTGTTTCTTGTATGACATGGAGTTGGGCGATAACACCAGAATGACCTTTTTTGAGCATCTTTTCCATGCGATGGGAACTAATGATCTCTGGTGAACCGACAGTGATGCCTTGGAACTTATATCGGTGGCCCTCCTGGTCGAATTGCATGGTTAAGTCTTTAAAATCCATGAGAATGGGACCTAAAGTCCTTAGCCAGTCTGCACCCAACACAATGTCACAACCTCCCATGTCAATAAAAAACATATGGGATTTCAAGTGGTAGTCACCAATTTGGAGATGCACATTTTCACAACTCCCTCCACATTTCATGGAACCACCATTGGCAATCATGATTTGGAAATTATTGATGGCATGGATGTAGCAATGAGTTTCTTGGGCAATGCGGTGATGAATAAAATTATGGGTGTTGCCATTATCAAACAGAATAATGACCTTCTGATGCTTGATGTAACCAATTAGCTTGAGGGTTTGGGGAGTGGAGAATCTAGTGAGAGTATTGAGGGAAATGACCATCTCTACTTCGAGAGGGTATGAGGGAGGGGTTATGTCAGTGGATTCAGGTGACTCAGACACAAGGGGAGTTTCTACATCCTCTTCCAAAATATCCTCGGAGATGGCCATAAAAATCTTTTGTTATTTGCACTTGTGGCCCGGGAAATATTTGTCATCACAGTTATAAAAAAGGCCTTTGAGTTGGCGATCATCCTTTTTAGCCCTGGTCAATTATTGGATCTTTAGTGCGGCAGAGGGAGTATTGGGATTTACTAGTTTAGGGCAAGGGATAAAGGAGGGTTTTCAGTTTTGAGAGGATACCACCTGCTGTGATTCTTTAGCTCTTTTAGTAGCCTCCACCCAACTCTGAGGCTGAGCTATGAGGACATAGGCCCGAATCTCATCCTTGAGGCCGCTGATAAAACACTCTCGGAAAAAGGCATCAGACATGCCCTATGTTCTAAAAGTCAGGTGCTCAAAGGCAGCTATAAATTCTTCCACTATTCCTAATTGTTTCAACTTTGTCAAACGACCCAAATGGTTGGTGTCGGTGTCAAAGAGTTCATAAAGCTCTTACACAAAGTGTGTCCAAGCAATATACCCTTGATGAGAAGTTTTTCTCCATTTCCACCATTGCCACCGTTCTTGATCTAGATGGAGAACACCATACCGGAGTTTGGCCAAGTCATCTGTAATTCCGTATAAAGAGAAATAATGTTCCATTTGGGTTACCCAACCAGTGGAGTCCGAGCCATCAAATTTGGTCACATCCACCTGTGGAAGGTGTAGGTCACATTGAAAGTGATGGTTTTAAAAGTTATTGGAGTGAGAGGAATGGTCGCCTTCAGGATGTGGCGGTGAGAAAGAGGAAGGGTTATCTGTAGGGATATGCAATTTGGTGCAGAGTGTCAAAAAGACTGATTCAAGCTTGGTGGTGAGGTCTTTTTTGATTTCCTCCATTGAGGACTGCATTGTTGTATTGATGGCTGCAACATTGGCACTGAGTTGTTTCACTTCTTGTTGGGTTTCGATGAGACCATATTGCAAGGTGTTGAATCTAGCTTCCAAGTCTTGGCTACGGGTATGGGCCATGAGGATGGGGGAACTGAAAAGGAGAAGGCNACAATAGATCTTGTCTGTTTTAATTTGTTTATGTTTCTGTCCCCAAGGGTTATGTATTCAAGGGTTCTACAGACAAGGGTTTGCCCTGTGCTATAGCTCTCTGATATACGTACGGGTTCCAACAGTAGTACTCGGCCCAATATATCAGGGCACTAACTAAAGAGGATAGACCGTACCCTTAGCCATACTACCCGACTACCCAGGTACTAGAGAGTATATTCCTGAGTGTTGTTCTCAGTGACACTATAGCAGTCAGGCGGCCGATCAGTTTATCTAAAGAGGGCTTCAGGTAATCTATGTCGATCCTTACACATGTGTTGTCTGATGCTCTACCACTCGAAGGGGTACCAACAGGGGTTACAAGGGTGGCCAACAGATGTGCACTTAAGTACCACTTGTATTTCCTGCATGTATGAATCGCTCAATCACGAGTTTATGCACGTAACGACAGATCTCAGTGGCTTAAAGACGTCGGAATACGTCTACCCTGAAAAAAATAAAATTAATCCACACTTTCTACTGAGGAAAGTGCTCTGATACCACTTGTAATATACCAAATATAAAATGTATGCAGAACGGAAATAAAATGCTAGAAATGGCAGAATAACAACAATATAACCAAAACATTCACCACAATAACACTGAAATGATAAGAGAATAATACCATAAATATCACCTTGAATCTGAAAGCAATGTTCACGGGCCTCTTCGAGGGGGAAACCTCTAGTTGAGCAGAGCTTTATTACAATAATATCCAAGCTAGGGTTCTCATACCCTCGGCTCCTATTTATACTAAAAATAAGCATCTAGAGGAAGATCCTTCTAAAAGAAGAAGATTCTATGAGGTCTTCTTACATCCGCCTTATTCTATTTTATTGAAAGGCCTTATTAATATTGACCTTTATTACATCTGAATATATTGTTCTACCTATGTGCGGGTTAGGACCCTAACAACCTCCCAGCCAACGCTAGGGGTACTATTATTCCCCCTTTCCCCGTCGAGCCGCAAAGGGGCCAAGAACAAAAACCAAAACACAATAACTTCCAGTATTGCATCATAAGGGAGAGCTTCCACTCTTTCCACAACCTTGGAGTCCCAACTCTCACAAGTAAAAACACAGTCAAACAAAAATTCGACATCATAACAGTTCCTTCCCAGGGTCTGATGCCCTTCCCTTCTACGTCTATTTCTTTATATCATTCTTCCTCACAAACATCTGTCCCTCGTGCATAATTCATTAATTTTTAGAATTTCATTTGAAGGATTATTCATCCACTATAGGTGTCACATTCTCCCGAGGTTGCACAAGAAATTTCTCTTCTATTTTTCTTTAAAATCCCCCTTTTCTCACATTTCCCGATGTGTTCCTAAATTTCCTCTTAGTTATCTCTTATTTTCCCCAATCCCCTTAATTAAAGGTTGTCTCCTAATTGGTTCTTAGTTAGGGTTGCATTAGGAGTCTTCTTATTTAGGCTAGGGTTGGTTGACTCAAATTCTATTCTATGCACAAACCATTCTCTCAGGTTGTAATTATTTTTAAACAAGGGTTTCTTTTTAATAATGTCATGCACCCTTGTGTATTTTATTAATTCTTTAGGTTCTTACTTATTATTTCCTAACCATTTATTTCCTTCAAATATTTATCATGTCACACTTCAATTATCCCCTTTATTTAAAATTTGAGGTTGGCTTTGATAATTAATACTCTATTGTTTAATTAATTATTTAAATCAATCAAGGCCAAATAATTCCAATGTTTTCTAGGCCACCTATGTTTATTGACTTAGGTTTCAATTGTGTGACGTTCCCTTCAAGATGCATCCCGTGCTCCAAGAGTGTCACTCACATTGACTTTTTTTGGAAGTTTGTCCAACCCCTTGGAGTCAAAACTTCATTCGATTGACCTTGTGAGAGACTAAGGGCTTCTAAGGAATAAGGAAGTCGCCTTATTGCGCACCCCTTAGAAATCTATGTGTGCGACTGTCTCAGCCTTCCCTCATAGAATCGTGAACCACCCAACTAGGTAATCGTTAACCTATAGTTTTGGCCACAACAAGAGTGCTAGTAGGTTGTGACAAGGATGTTGCCACCCGTCTCCCTCAATATCTGGTTTTCTATGCAAGGCCCCTTTACTCCTTATGTGAGTAGGATTAGCAAGCATCAACAAGCATGCATCCACTGAAAAAAATAGTGTCAAAATCCATATATATAAATCATACTAAAATCCATCATAGATCATAGGTACATAATAAAGAAATACTCAAACAATACAATCCACTCCCTGACTCAATCTAGAGTCCAAGGAAGCCCTTTGATGCGACTGACATACATAACCTATCATCTGTCCTGCACACTCAAGACGACTTGTCAAAGCACATGTCAACATATATATATATATATATATATAAGATCAAGCAACTATAACACCTCAGCATCATCATATATAACCCACAATCTGAATGAAATCAAAGTGTTCCCTACCTGGATCAGTTGCAAGAAAGTGTCCTAAAAGAATAAGTCAATAATAGTATGCTCAGTAGAGCGGGATGTTACAGTTCCATTTTTTTTCTAGCATCATGGTTACATATATGTATTTTTCATTTGATCCTTTTATTTCTGTGTATATTGAAATTGTTTATTACCTACAAAAAATTGTATTTAAGATACATAATTAAATCTGTATTGTTCCATGTATGTTGCAGAAAACTGAGTAGTCTTTTATAATTTCATGAAATATGGAATTATGAAATCTAGTTATATATAGTGAAAGAAAACCTGAATAATTCTATATAGTTACACTCATATTTAACTTTGAAAATTTACTATGTACATTAGTATATTTTTCAAGTACCATATAGCCATGGAATTATTTAATATTTCATGCATAAAAAGAAGAAGGAATAATTTGAACATTCTATAGAAATGTGAGAACAAGGGATTCTCTTTCATTATTATTATTGAAGTTACAAAATTACAAAGTAGACTATTAGAAAAATGCAGGGAAACAAAAAAGGAAATTACAGAAATATTTTTTGGAAATCTGTTAACCTTGTTGTTTATTTAGGGGTTTTGTTACATAGAGATATTTTATTCTAGATACATTCTCGTGGTTAATGAATTTTTGTATCACCATAGAAATCAACGATTTTAAAAGAAGATGATCATGGTGGAATCTAAAACGAAGTCTTCTCCTTCTTTTTATAAATGTTACTAAGGTTATTAAGTTGTTATATAAGACACAATACTTACAAAAGGACAAATTCAAGCAAAAGGGGGCGTTACATGTTCTAACAATATAAATATCTGAAACATCATGTTGTAGAAGAGTTCACTGATGGGTTCACTTTAAGGAGAGACCCATCATTAGTTACATAACCACATAAGTTAAATTTTGAAGAAATAGAAGAGACAGAGCTTACACAAACTATATATAAATGACAAATCAAAATTATTTGTAACGGAAGATCCCTTGCGCATTTTAACTGGAGGCTTGTTATTACATAAGAAATTTATAAATAAACTAATCATAGCATTTGCAACAAAAAATTCTCGTTGACAGACTAGTCTTCACCCTTTATAAATTTCACAGGATGAAAAATAGATGAATTCGAGAATATAAAGTAAAACAAAAGAAAAGGAAGGTATTTTTCTTTTACACTGTATATAAAACCAATCCAGTGAATACCCTGTGCAAACTTGTCAAATGAGAGACAGTTACCCTAAAGTTAATGATTACAATATAAAAAATAAATAAGAGGAATCGTATTTACCCTGAACATACACTATAATAAGATTGAAATAAATGTTATAGAGACAACAAAAGAAATGAAGAAAGGGTCATCTGGCAGAACTATCTAAAAAATAAATAAGAGGAATCGTATTTACCCTGAACATACACTATAATAAGATTGAAATAAATGTTATAGAGACAACAAAAGAAATGAAGAAAGGGTCATCTGGCAGAACTATCGAAACGAATTTGAAAACCTCCTTCACACAGAGTATACAGATCGTATCATTTAGGATACTCTCGTGGGATACTAAACGATATATATATATATTGTAAATAAAACTCAATAAAGAGAGTAAGGAAAAATCCATGAATACTTGAAAGAAGTTTCTATGCAAGGGTTAGTAGTTTTGAATGTTTTTTCAGAAGGTTGTAAGGGTGGATTCCTAGTATAATTTAGAACAAATCCTTATTCGATAGCAAATACTCACAAGGTAGGAATACTTTAATGGTTTAAAAGAACAATAATAAGTTGGTTTTTGAGAATTATGTATGTTCTCCTTTTAAAGAACTTATTTGTTTATGTTCTTTCAAGATAAGAATCGATGGATAATGTATTCAATCTAATAAGATATTTTATTTTATTTTATTTTAAAAGGAAAATTGGGTATGTTACATCAATCCTAATTCATCTAACATAGGTATATTCTAAATGCCATTGATTATTTCATCCATTGGGTGAAATAGGTATCATTAACCAAGGTAAATGATGAAGTGGTAATCAATTTTGTGGAAGAACACATTATGACCAGGTTTGGAGTACCCACCACTCTTGTATTTGATAATGCTACATATTTTTCATCACTTAAATTAACTGAGTTTTTTTGGGGGAAAGGGGTCATTTTGAACTATGCAGACAACATTTATCCCTGGGGTAATGGCCTGGCATAATCCACTTACAAAAATCTGATATGTATCCTTAAGCCAACTATAGTTGACCACTAGAGGAATTGACACAGTGTATTACCTAACACCCTTTGGGATGACCATGTTACTCTTAAAGAATCCATAGGAACCTCCCCTTACTTTCTTTTTTATAGGAAGGAACCCATTCTCCCTTCAAATATCTACCTCCCTTCCCTTCAAATTATTCAAAAATCACATGGAAGACATTGTCTTGTCATCCAAAAACGTATCAATATGTTGTTAAAACTAGAATTTATCCACGCCAAAGATAAAACAAAATTTGAAGCTCACCAACATACTATCAAACGTTGTTTCGATAACTGTTGGTGAAAAGGACTTTTAGGTTGGCATCCTGATTCTCAAGTGGGACAAGATACATGAAGACAAAGGAAAACATTCAAAGTTTCAACAATTGTGGCTTGATCCTTTCATAGTCAAGGAAATGGTTCGCCTAGGTACCTACGGATTGCAAAATATTGAATGGGATGTGTTGATTAATTGGGTTGGTTTCCACTGATTTCAACCCTTGAAGCAAGTCCAGTAGAAAATTTCGGTAGCACCAACAATATGGTTAAGGTACTTCATTTTTATTGATGTATAATGTTATGAAGTTTAATATATTTGCAGGTGATACTATTCTATATGGATAGTACATGTCATGTCATTTCCGATGATATGTGGAATGCCGCATAAATCCTCACGGTTAGAGAGTTATGGCCTTGTGAAGTTGGAGAACCCTCATGAGTTATCTAGAAGGTCAAAGAAGTCAAAATTGTTCTAGAAGCTCCTAGAAGACGTTGACTAGTCAAGTGAGTAAAACTAGGAGTTAATCATGGATTAATTTGTTGCAATAAGAAAATAATTAAAAAAAAAACAGTTGCAACTAGAAGTGGAGAATTTACTATTTGTAGCAAACTGGGTTAGAAGTGGACAAGTGGTTAGAAGTGGGTTATCCCTAAAAGAAGTAAATTGGGTTAAGTTGGTTAGTAGGTAACCCCTTGAGGAAGCTACATGGAAATATAAATAAGAGAGAAAGGCTCTCTTATTTTATTATCACATATTGAGCACATTGAATATCTATTATTGTATAAGGTTTATTGCAGGTACTCATTGATATATTTGAAGTTGTTAAAATCTAAGGTAGCATGAAGGGTTGATGGTGAAAGTTTCATAATTACAAAAAATACTGAAAAAACCCTAGTTTTTGAGGTATAAAAAATATTTATGATTGATACATCTTGTTAGTGTTGAAACACATCTTGTATTTCTTGGTATATGGTTAAGCGTATTTCCGGTACATGGTTGAGAGCTTGTATTTGTGAAGTGGTTGATGTATTGAGAGGTTGAATATCAGAAAGGGTTTCATGTCTAGCTCATGTGAGGGTTATTATACTTTTTCATGATTACACACACTTGTATGGAACATGACTAGAGATATATAGATTCTTTGGGTAAAGGATATGTATGAGGATGTATGCACAGGGAAAAGTTACAGTATGGACACAGTGACAGCTTGTAGATTGATGTCACAGAGGCTGTAGAGGGTCATAACTTTTCAGAAGAGAGAAAACCATAGTTTTTTAGAAGGCATAAATGGGTTGTAGAATAGATAGGTCACATACATACACAGACTGCAATATAGATAGGGTGTGTACATACGTGTGATGTAGAACATATAGGTCATGTATCTATTTTTTTGTTGTTGGTACAAGCTCAGTTCATGTATAGGTTGTGTTGGTTGTGGAGCCTAATTATCTTCCTGATTCAGAGGTTTGTTTCGACCATACTTGGACCCCATTACCTAACGAGGGGTGTGGGGGGGTTTTACCCCCCACAACTATTGCCAAGGAGGTCCAAGGTGTAACATCCCACTCTACTGAGCATACTTTTATTGACTTATTCTTTAAGGACACTTGCTTCCAGGTGATCCGGGTCGGGAACACTGTGACTTAATTCAGATTTTGGGTTATATATGATGATGTTGAGGTGTTATAGCTTATTTTTCTTATTGATGTATATATATGTGTTGACATGTGCTTTGACAAGTCGTCTTGAGTTTGTAGGAAACATGACAGGTTATGGATGACGATGGCATCAAAGGGATTCCTTGGACTCCATATTGAGTCAGGGAGTGGATTGTATTGTCTGAGTATTTCATTATTATGCACCTATTATGTATGATGGATTTTAGTATGATTTATATATATGGATTTTGACACTTTTTTTATCAGTGGATGTAGGCTTGACGATGCTTGCTAATCCGACTGACATAAGGAGTAAAGGGTCCTTGCACAAAAAACTAGATATTGAGAGAGAGGGGTGGAAACATCCCTGTCACAGCCTACTAGAACTCTCGTCGTGGATAGAACTGTAGGTAAACAATTACCTAGTTGGGTGGCCTACGATGTCGTGAGGGAAAAATGAGACAGTCACTCAAGTAGATCTCTAAGGGGCGTGCAATAAGGCAGGGTCCTTACTCCTTAGAATCCCTTAGTCTCTCACAAGGTCGACCGAATGGATTTTTGACTCCAAGGGGTTGGAAAAACTTCCAAAAACAAGTCAACGCGAGTGGCACCCTTGGAGCACAGGATGCATCTTGAAGGGAACGTTGCACAATTGAAACCTGAGTCAATAACATATGTGGCCTAGAAAACATTGGAATGATTTGACCATGATGGACTTAAATAATTAATTAAAAAATAGAGTATTAATTTTCAAAGCCAACCATAAATTTTAAATAAAGAGGATAATTGAATTGTGCCATGAGTAAAGTTTGAAGGAAATCAATGGTTAGGAAATACTAATTAACAACCTAAATAATTGATAAAATACACAAGGGTACATGAAATTATTAAAAATAAACCCTTGTTTAAAAATAATTACAACTTGAAAGAATGGGTTGTGCATAGAATAGAATTTTAGTCAACCAACCCTAGCCTAACTAAGAAGACTCCTAATCTAACCCTAACTAAAATCTAGTTAGGAAACAACTTTTAATTAAGGGGATTGGGGAAAAAAAGAGATAACTAAGAGAAAATTTAGGAACACATGGGGAAATGTGAGGAAAGGGGGATTTTAAAGAAAAATAAAAGAGAAATTTCTTGTGTAACCTAGGGAGAATGTGGCACCTGTAGTAGATGAATAATACTTGAACTGGAATTCTAAAAATTAATGAATTATGCATGAGGGATAGATTTCCATGAGAAATATTACTATAAACAAATGGACGAAGAAGGGAAGGGGATCAGACCATCGAAAGGAACTGTTATTCTGCCAAATTTTTGTTTAACTGTTTTTTTACTTGTGAGAGTTGGGACTCTAGGATTATTAAAAGAGTGGAAGCTCTCCCTTGCGAGGAAAGACTTGAAGCTATTGTGTTTTGGTTTTTGTTCTTGGCCCCTTTGCGGATTGGGGGGCTAACGGAGAAGAAGAGTGCCACTAGAGTTGGATGGGAGGTACCGGTGAATTCTTTGTTATTAACAAGTGAAGGAAAGGAAAGAGTGCAAGGCCTAGAAGGAGATCTTCAAAACACAAGTTTCATTAGGGATTTGTAAAGTTCAGTTGTGTCATTGAAATCCCCTAAACATTAGGGATTTGTAAAGTTCTGAATTTCCATAGGAGGGAAATGGTTGGGAAAATCTTAGGAATTGGAAAATGAAATATATACAACATATGTGTGAGGTGGGACGTTGCTTAGTATGTTGTGGAGATGACTGTTTGTTGTTATGAGCACAAGTGGTGTTAGGAAAATGATTTTTTGAATTATACAGAAAGAAAGTGGATAACGAGTGAAGCTCAGTTTCCCATCATGGAGTCATGGTCAAGATAGGGGGTGATCAAGACAAGTAGTATTGGTTGTTTTGTATGTACTATTGGGAGGAGCGTGGTTGTTCTTGTAACAACCCCCTCTGTTACGTCATATAAATAGATGAGAAACAATCTGTTTTTTTTTTTGAAATATTAATAAGCATCATTAGAACAGGAGAAACATGACAAGACATCATTAGAATAAGTGAAACATGAAATTAACATATTCAGTCAATTGCATTCAAATTAATGATCATAACACATATCAATAAAACACATTTTCCTTTTCTCAATTCACTTGCAAACTAGATTTATATACTACTTAAAGAATGAAGGGGTTTGTCACTTCACATAAAATAAACTACAACTACCCACCCAACCTATCCTGCAAGGTTAGGACTTCCAAGACATATAGTCAACGCTCAAGTCTAGGATTCATCCAATTGATCTTGACCATTTAAGGTATCAAGACTAGCGACTATTCTGAGGAACAAGGAAGTGTCTAATTCCCATAATTTCAATTAATTCCACAATTTACATATAAATTACAACGTTATTAACTACCTTTTTGCAAACAGAGAAGATCTGGTAACATGGTTACTTCATGATAACATCATTGCATACTAATTCAATGATTTATCACCTTACTCATTTAAGGATAGGAAGAAATTCCAGAAACATCAAAACAATAACCTTAAACAATAAAACATAATCCTTTTAGTCGACAATACACCATTTATGACAGTTCTAAATCACTTAGATACAATGAAGAAAATAATATGTAACTGGGAGAGGGAGTCTATTCTAAGAAGGAGTTTAAGTTCTATAAGAATATTGAAGCTGCTGCTGAGGTACCATGATGCCACACTTCCAAAGTCAACTCTAGAAGTGCGAGGAAAAGCTCCTCGAAGCCCTAGTTCAGAAGAAATAATCATTGGTATGCACAATGATCCTCTCAAGTTAGGCATAGGTCTCTAACCTTCAAAACTACAAATCTCAGAAGAGGCAGTGCAATAAAAAAAAGTGGAGGCATGATTTACACACTCGACAAATTAGAATCTAAAGCTCAGGAGGGATGTTGTAAGAGCATTGGAGTTCAACTCAAGGAAAATATCAAGAGCGATAGGGGTGTAGGKTTTAAGGAGGGGTTAAGACCATTGAAACAAGAGAAATATACATTAGCCATCAGATCTGGGAGTTTTAGAGGAGGTTCGTCAAATCAACATTTGATTAATTCCCAACTGTCAGATCTCAGCAAGGGTAGATAAATGATGGGGAGTCATTGTGGGATCRGAGGGTCAAGTTAAMTATTATTCCAGTTTTGGGTCCTCAATCCACACGGGTCATCAATAGTCACCTACAAACATATCAATGGCTGGCATCAGTGACACTATCAACAATCAGATTCAATTGCAGAAATCGGGAGAGGGTTTAAGCATCATTCTAGTCGAGKCTTCGTAATCCTCCCAAGCCATCTATCTTCATGATCGATGAAATCACAACTGTCGAATTAACCCATCGATTAGCACTCAAGAAGATGGKTCGAGGTCATTTCTCTTGGTCATACGAAGGGAGGACAAAGGCTCTTTGGGCTATATGAAAAGGAGGGAATAACCCCAAAGTCACGAATCTCCAAAGTTTTCTACACCATATATCAATGAGTGTTTTCTAGCTGTTGGATTTGTTGATATTTTCGGGTTAAAGGTGAATGGTTAGATAAAGTCAATATGAATAAGTTTTAAGATTCGGGGAATCTAACTTCGGGAGAAAAGGGAGGTGGAAAAAATGAACAACCCAGAGTCTTGAACCCCGAAATGAATATGGACCATTGATACAGGATCGGTCACAGTTGTTGGATGAAATCTGAGTGGATGAAAGCGTAAGCACTTCAATTACTAACCACTTCATCACTAACCACTTTGGCACTGACCACTCCAACAAAAATAATTCCATAACATGTAAAAAAATACCCAAAGGCTGAAGTCCCGGACTCACAAAGTAAGACACGTGGCAACACAATGAGGTCCCACATCATCATAGTCCACATCAACAAGATCACGTTAGCAAGGATATGTGTCACAATTAGATAGTGATAAATGTCAAGGTCTAGTTGGCACTTTAGGTACGAAAGTTATGAATCAAGGTGACACGTGGAAACCACTAAGACAGTGACACGTCAACAGTGACATCAATAACTATGTCACTCCAGGAGTATGTGACCCCAAGATATTTGAATCCAAAGTAAACATGGTTCTCCGAAGAGTCATATATCTGAAATCATTTCTAGTTGTAGATAGGAGGAAGGTATAGGGATTGTTGATATCTGAGCTAGTTGGATTCGGCTCTCTTCTAAGTTAAGAGGTAAAGTAAAGGGATATTAGGGTCCCAAAGTTCTGAACTTATAGAGTAAGGGAGATCCGTAGATATAGTGAACAAACAAGGGCGGTATATATTCAAGTCTTAGTCCTTTAGAGGTTTCGATAGTTCGACACTCTGGAGGAGAGGAGTGATTGTTGCAAAAGGTGATGAACAATTATGAATTCCAGAGTAAACGAAAGCCATTGAATTTAAGAGGAGTGTAAGCCGTCATACTTTGAGCCCTTTGGCTATTCAAAGATCTAGTGGAAAAAACTCAGGATGTGAAATGAAAAAACCTGAAGGTTTGGGTTTTGTAGTGGATCTTCACCATAGAAACTCGTGTGAGGAGAAGTTCTTCCTGTTTTTAGATTAAGAGGTTAAAATTCAACAAAGGAGGGCGGTCGGGAAGGGTAACCTACAAATGTCGGTTAACTCAGCTTACGATCGACTTTAGTCGGTTAACACTTCGGGAGAAAAGGAGTTGAGTTATGGAAACCTCTGTAGCGTCGAAGTTCCAGAGCCCCGAATAGAACCCTTTTTACCTGGCACTAGGTTCTCTCTCTCGGTCACAAGCTTAACTTTGTTTTACGAAAAAGGGTTTCTGCACTACGGGTTAAGAGTCAACTCCTGAGACTTTAAAATGCCTCCCTAATTTGAAAAACCTTTTATTTAACTTCAATATAGCACATGCATTCATATTTCATGTAACTCGGGTTCAACAACGAAATCAAAGGGGAAAACATGAGACGATTAACTTGTGGGATTTTAGATGAATATTACTCAGGGAATCACGATACAGTTAGAGCTACAACCTTATTTGACAGACGAATAAGGCATTGTTAAATTCCTAACAGAATCTCAACTAAACTATGCTCACACATACTTCTATTATGGATGAAAACATGGACTTAAACATAGACTATAAATACAATAAAATTCACTTTCTAAAATGAGGGTCAAGCTACTCGATTAGAGTACTAAAATATTTGAAAACATAGAGAGCGTTAAATATAACTCTGTAACTAATGAATTTTTGGAAGCAATACAAAACTTGGAACTCATACCTTGAAATGATTCTACAGTGACTCAATCAATCTATTATACTAATTCACTCATAACATAAATGAAACCAGAAGATAAAATACCATAAACCAATGAAACCTACGTGTTGAAGATGTCCTTAGAGGCCTTTCTCTCCTTCCTTTCCTTCACTTGGTAATCACATAGACTTCATTGGTACCTCCCAGCCAATGCTAGGGGTACTCTTCTTCCCCCTTAGCCCCCTGGCTACAAAGGGGCCAAGCCCAAAAAACATAACAAAATAGCTTCCAGGATTGCCTCACAAGGGAGAGCTTACACTCTTTCCACAAGCCTAGAGTCCCACCTCTCACAAGTAAAGACACAATGAAACAAAAATTCAGGAACATAACAATTCCTTCCTAGGGTCCGATGTCCTTCCCTTATACATCCATTTCTTTATAGAATTATTCCTCATGAACATCTGTCCCTCATTCATAATTCATTAATTTTTAGAATTTCAGCTCAAGGATTATTGATCTAGTACATGTGTCACATTCTTTCCAGGTTGCACAAGAAATTTCTCTTTTATTTTTCTTTAAAATCCCCCTTTCCTCACATTTCCCCATGTGTTTCTAAATTTCCTCTTAGTTATATCTTATTTTCCCCAATCCCCTTAATTAAAGGTTTTAATTAGGGTTGGATTATGAGTCTTCTTAGTTAGGCTAGGGTTGGTTTACTCAAATTATATTCTATGCACAACCCATTCTCTCAAGTTGTAATTATTTTTAAACAAGGGTTTATTTTTAATAATTTCATGAACCCTTGTGTATTTTATGAATTCTTTAGGTTCTTACTTACTATTTCCTAACCATTGATTTCCTTCAAATATTTACTCATTGTTGTGTATGTTTCGTCACTTGGGTGAGAAAAACAAGGGCACTTACAAGTCTAGTTGGGCTTGCTAGACAATACAGAGGTTAGTGCATGAGTTAGACAATCCAAACACATGAAATAAGCAAGTAAATAAACTAAAAAAAACTAAGTTAATAAAACTAGAATGCATAAGAAACTTTGAACCAGGAACAATCAACCAAATGACCAGGATTATGCCACCAATGGATAACTATATTAGTTGGAAAAACACTGTAGAGAAAGGAGGACTTATGGGTCCCCTCTTCCTCCTTGGGAGGGCTCTTGAGTTCCCTAATGGAGAGCTCTTCTTAAAATGGTAAACAAGAAAGAAAATGGTGAAGAAATCAATGCCTATTCCCTCAAGAGGTGAGTGGAATGGCCTATTGGAATGTTGCTAGAATGCTCTAAGGAGAAAAGAGGATTCTCAAGGGAGGATTGAGGCAACATAACAATACTATGAAATTCTTAAATTCTTAGTGCACCCATGGCCTCCATTTATAGCATGTCTTCAAGGCTATATTCAATTGGTTCTTAGTGTGAACGAGGGGACCTTTAGGGCACCCTTTGGTCCTTGACCATCCCCCCATTCAGATTCATCTCAATTCTGAGGGTCAAATCAAGTTGGGAGATGGTCCATAAGTGGTTGAGGGGCCGACAAGAAGCATAAATGCATCATTCATAGGATTACGTAGCTTTTCTCATACACAGTAATGCATATTGCGCATTGTGCACTTTTCGTGCTTCTTTGGCCCGCGCATTGTGCACGCGCTTCCTTTAGTGAGTTAGTGCATGTCAATTTTTTCCCAGTTGTATATTTTTTCCCTCTTGGAAATTCATTTTTGGTGCTACGGGTGATCTAATGGTTGTTTGGTAGTGATGTATTTCTGTAACCATTTGCATGCAATGTTGCGGATGAAATTTTAGTGATAATAGATGCCCCCTGATGCGGTTAGGAGCATAAGTATAGTCAAAATACATCAATGTTTATTCTACTGAGAGTGTCATTGTAAGGAAGAGTGTTGATAGGAACTACAAGAGCGATCCGTCAAAGGGAGAGGGGAAACTGTGGGACCTAAACCTTTCTCTAGGGAGAGAAAAGAAAATATGTATACAAACGAGGTGGACATGCCCCATGCTTGTGTCATGTAACTCAAAATGTAATATAGTAACTGAAGTTGTATGCAAATGTATATAACTACAACACCCTCCAGAGTAGTTTGATAATGACAAATGACAATTATGATGGTTAACATACTCTGAAAAGAGGAAAGAATGTCTCTAAAAAGTGTCGATGACTGGTAGGAATTGATGGCCTAACAAATTCAGAGGTCTTCGGCTGGCATAAAACAACTGCAATAGTTGCTGAGTAATACCCACCATAACATGAGATTTTGTTGAATTCGAATGTTATGGAGGTCAACGGAATCAAATAACAATGATGGTTCTCTATGTGTTGTCCGAGAATCCTCATTGTAAAGGTAATGAGAGTCAATATATTTTCTCCCTTCTGGAAACTGTGTTGATGTCGCAAAAAAGGGAGAAGTGACTCCAAGAAGAAGAAGGCTTCATGAAATCCACAAGATAAGATAAGGAATTGATAGGGAACATGAACGAAGTCAATATGCGGTGAGACTCAAGAATTCCCTTGGTTGGGGGTATGCTTGAAGGATGACTGGAAACAACCATGAAACTGTATCTAGTGTCAGGGGTACGACTAGACATGGGGTTAAATTGTGCCAGAGGGGTGACAAAGTGGACAAATTCAGAGATCAGAGGTACATGGACTGTGGGATACCTGGGGTTTATGAATGATGTCAACATGAGTATAGGATAGTGGAAGCTCCAACCAAGGGTGAGATGGGTTGCTTTGCCAGAAAAAGAAGGTCATCAAGGGTGACAACAAAAATCTAAGTAAATGCTGGAAACAAAAGCTTTTTACAATTACCAAATAAATAAATAATAATGTGGGATGTGTGTACATATAAAGAAATGGCTTCCCTAGTGCAAGATGGCTTGGATTGTGAGGGCACCAGTTGCGTGGAGAAATTGTGGAGGTGGGGGACCCATGGGTGGGTTTCTGTATGAGGTAAATGAATGGATGGTAATATGTAGATGGGCAAACTAATTATGAATAAGATGGAGGGTTAGTGATACTGTGGAGGTCCAGTTAAAATAGAACTAAGATGAGATAACCTAGGAGTCCATTGTGAAATCTAGAAAAAATTATGAGGAGGAGTAAGTGGCTTATTCTTGGAAATGCGTAAGACTATCGCAACTCCCATCCCTAGGGGGTGAAAGAAGCATGAGTGTCAAAGTGACAAGGGGGACTATGAATGGGACAACTCATGTGGGGGAGAGTGCTACTGAGTGAGAGTACCAAAAGGAAGCGGAGGTGATAGTACTGTAGAGCCATATGTAGGGACCCTAAAGGAGAATGTCAGAGGGTGTGACTGGGAGATGCAATTGAGATTCAGAGGGAATGATTACATGCCAATGTTGATAATATACCATAAGGGGCTGAGCTAGTTTGTGATGACCAATTCCTGCACACATTGAAACCGAATACCCTACATGACGGAGGGACCCTGATCCTGTGGCTGAAGACAGATCGAGAAACATAGACTTTGAGATCCCGTAACTGAGTGTGGAATTTTTGAAAAAGGGACTATATATGGATGTGGGGCCCACAATGCCACCTCATTTGTACCCACTACTATAGTTATTTGTCGAGAATATTTGGAGGAGTTTTGAATATTACAGGATTTAGAGCCGACTGATCCAAGATTTGCAAGAGTCAGGTTAGTGGTCCCAGCCTCCTCCAGAGTAGATAGTTTCTATTTTTTGGGTAGGGGTTGTACGTATGGATGTACTAGGGTATTTTTTAGGGGTCGGCCCACTAACGCATGGGAGAAGAAAGGATATCCATTCTGATATGCATGTGTATAATCCCATCTTCTATGCATGATGTGAAAATGTGCTAGACACAACCGCACATAGGGGCACGTAGGTGGGAAAAACAAGCGTTCACAGGATGCACGCTTGTGGGGAATATAGCTGCGCACTGTGCGCAACTGTTGCTCACATAGTTGTGCATCAGTGCACAATTATGTAGAGAACATGTGTGCATGGATGTGCACCTTTGGGTGTGACAACTATGCATTGATGCGTAGATATGTGAAGAACAAGCACAGATATGTGCACGCCCGTGGGAGTTAAATCTACGCATTGCAGGCGAAGCTAAGGGGTTTTTTCAAAGTTTGAATTTTTGATATTTTGGATGAATGATGAGTGTTGACCAAGTGTTTTAAGTGTGAATGCAGGTGATCAGTTTATCATGCTATTTCACTGGAGTGAGCGAGACTAGGAGCGCCTCCGGGAGGCGGTGAGAGAGAAGCCTGGCGTTCAGAGACTCTTGGCAGCCTATTGGTTACTCAAGTTCTTTGAATTCTCACTGATACGGTCGTTGGAGTACCTTCTTCAGTATCTTATATCGATGTGGAACGCTGATCTATAGTGCTTCATTGTGCGGGGAAAACAACTGACATTCTCAGATGTTGAGGATGTGTATTTCTTGACGGGGCTCCCATTTCGGGGAATGGCCCTACCTGCTGACCCCCAGTTGTTCGGGGATGTGCAGTTGATAAACGTGGAAAGACATTACTATATGGGGCCGAACCTGATGTCAATTTTGGTTGTCCACATTGAGGCGATGGATGTGTTATTTCATCAGTGCATCACGACCATGATCGTGAGGATCTATGGATCCTGAGCTACTCAACAAATCACTGGTGGTCAGCTGAGGATTATGCAGAGGGTCCTTGATGGGGACCTTTTCGCCTGGGATTTGATGTTGCACACTAGGATGATAGGGAAGACTCACTGGTGTTGAACCACTAACTCCAATGATTTTTTGTTTTGATTTATCTTAGTGGCATGGTTTCTAGAGAGGGGGACCATGTTGCACCCTAGGGTTTTGTTGTCGTCTGTAGGGCCGTAGGGGCCGTGACTGATACGATGGGATCATATTTTGGCCCAACATGGAGGGGGAGAGACCGGCCACTTCTTTACAACCATGTTATCACATGTGTGGCGTAACATGCCACATATCATACTCAGATTCCCATATGGTGCGATGGACTTCCAGGATGATTCGAACATGGAGTTGCCTCCTGGAGAGCCCTGGGACTAGAGAGGTATGTGGGTGTATTTATGTTTTGTGATTTTGATAGTGTAGAATATGTTTATATGTATATGGATGCTGACTCTATCTTTGTTTTTGTTTTTGCATACGTGGGGCCTCAAGGCCTCGAGGTGGAGATGGTTGGAGAGTCAGCTCGCCAGGGACCGGTGAGACCTTCGTGGATAGAGTCGTGGGTAGGAGAGAGACGTCAGAGGGATGATGTTGGTGCAAGGCCAACATATAAGGTGAGGACCGGCCAAAGACGTTGGTTCGATGATCCAGGTGCAGGTCCATCGTGTGCGTAGCAGGTAGAGGATGGCTAGGGGATAGATGATCTCTGATGCTAATTGGAGGTGGTGTTGCAGGGTGTGTCAGAGGGCATGTGGTCCGACAGTCAGGATGAGATATTCCTGGAGAAGTGTGTGGGTGGTCCTTCAGAGTGGCAGACCCTCATCCGTAGAGCAGTTGTATCGAGGGCAATGATGACTGGTTGACTTCCCACTGGACCTGGAGGACCCCCAGCTAGTGGGGTGCCTCCTGTTGACAGAGGACCTGGTGGGGGATATCTGAGGGCACCGTTAGTGCTGATGATGTATTTTTGTATTTTTATAGGCCTGCGAGCCGATTTTGTACAGAGTAGTTTGATCCCCATTTTGTATAGGGTAGGGGGTACCCATTTTGTACCTATAGGGGTGAGGGGACTCACTTGCCTACAAGCGATGTATATGTTGTAATTTTTGTAAAAATTTATGGTAATTTTGATCGATATATATATATATATATATATATGGATACATATTTTGATATCTTTGTAATGTTTAAATGTGTTGATTTTTTTATGGTGTATGATGTCTAGCCTATATGTTGTGACCGATGTTGGATGATTGTGTATATGTAATGATGTCTTGATGTGATAAATGCCAATCTAATACTATGTTAGCCATGTTATCTGCTATTTTATTAAATTTTCATGGAATATGTGTAAATGTAATTGAATCATAGTGTCGAAATAAGAGTCTAACTTGCAGGCATTTGTTAAAAGAAAAGGATCGCAGACACGGTATACATTGTTGAGATATTGGATGACAAGATGGGAATCTAACAAGATTTTAAGGTGATGAATGTGGTGGTGACTGGCCTCAATGAGGATACCAAATACGACTTCATATTCTACTTGGTTTTTGGTGGTTGAGCCAAAACATATGTCGTTGGAGTGGAGCAGGTCATGTGAGGGGATATAGAGGGCCCAAGCATCCGAAGCGGGATTCTGTGTCCAACGACTAGCACCGTCAGCGTAAATGATGTGGTAAGATGATGGAGGATGCATATATCAATAACATGGATAGTAGATCAGACATGAGGACTGGAGGTGAAAAAATAAGACTAAACACTCTACAAATGTGTACAAAGAAAAAGCCTAGTGTAGAATGTATACGCTCAAGCATAAAACTTCTTTAAGTACAACTCGTTGATGGGTTCTTTGAGATGATAGCCTTATGGAGAGGCCAGGATGTATGCACCTTTAGTGAGGCAGTGATGGACAATGTATGGTCCATGCCATAATTACTTGAATTTCCCATGAGTATCGTGAGAGAAATTGTAGGCTAGGACGAGATCTCCTTCGTTAAATGAGTGAAGGTTGACATGGAAGTCAAAGGTGGCTTTGGACCATTTTTTAGCTGCCTCATTGTTCTGTAAGGAAGACTGACAATCTTCATCCAACGACTCTAAGGTCACCAAGCACTGCTCCATTAAAGAAGTGTCAGGTAATAGCTCCATGGCAGTGCACAACATGGTAAGTTCTCACTCAATGGGGAGGGTGGCTTCAATCCCATGGACGAGATGAAACAGTGTAAAATAGGTGGCAGTTTTGACTTCCATGCGATAAGCCCATAATGATGAAAACAACATATGATGTCAGTTGGTCTTATGTTTGTTGATAGTACGTTGTAGCATGGTTTTGAGGACTTTATTAATAGCCTCGACCTATCCGTTGGACTAAGGGTAGTAGGGGGAGGAAAAATCATGGGAGAAGCCTAACCTTGAGGATATTTCGACGAATATATCATTCTCAAAGTGATTACCATGATCAGACACTAACTGTAGTGGAACTCCAAAACAGGTAACGATGTCGTTGAAGAAAACATGCATTGTTGTGTCAGCGGTATTGTTGAAGGTAGGCATGGGTTCGACCCATTTGGTAAATTAATATACTACCAAGACGATGTACTTGTGTCCATTACTGGATGGAAGATTGCAAGTCATGAAGTCTATTCCCCATTTGCAAAAGGGGTCGGCGTTGATGATTAGATGTAAAAGAGCAGGTGGCGCTCATTCTTTGTTTGCATAAAGATGGCATTTGTCACAATGCTTGACAGTGTGGATGTAGTCATGAAACAATGTGGGCAAGAAGTATCCTACTCAAATGATTTTTTGGGTGGTGGACGTACCTGAGAGGTGGCTACCACAAGAGCCTCTATGGAAATTGTCCAAGACTCTATCTTCTTCATCGATGGTTAGACATCAGCGGAGTATGGTGTCGACCCCACGTCGATATAAAATGTCATTGATAAGGAGGTATCGAGGGGCCTGCTGGAAAATGCGTTGATGATCATCTCAAGAAATATGAGACCCAATTTTTTTTTTCCAAAGGTAGATGAGAAGGTCGTCATACCAAGGGTCATCTTAGGGGATGTAGAAGAGGTGTTCATAGGGAAAATCAGTATTAATGGGTGAACCTTTATCATATGAGGGAAACATCGTGATGAGTTCAGTGAGAAAAAGTTATTTCTTTCTTTTGGGAGTTGAGAACTCTAGATCGTATTCCTGAAGCATACAATCCATCAGGAAAAATTGCCATTAATCTATCGTTGACTAAGCAAGTACTGCATGGGGTTCGATTCTGCCAGGACTTTGGTAGTGCGAAGCAGGATATAGTGACACAGTTTTTGAACTGTGAGGAAAACTACAAGGGATATTTTCTCATCATGGTTGTATTTTAGCGGTGGTCCTAAAATATTTTTACCGATGTACTAAATAACATGCTCACGTCCATCATCCCCTCTTTGGACGAGGACTACTTCTACTGAGACGGCTGAGGATAACATGTAGAGGATGTAATCATGATCATAGTCTGGAGGACTAATCAAAGGGGCATTGGATAGCATCGATATTATATCATCAAAAGAAGTTTGGGCATGTTCATCCCACTGAAATGGGATATCATGGCATATTAAGCAAAGGAAACAATGTGCGCAAGTGGCATAATCTAGAACAAAGAGTCGTAAAAAGTTGGCTTTTCCTTGTAGGCTCTGTAGTTGGTGAAAATTCCTAGGCGATGGAATATCATAATAGCTTGGACCCTGAAGGGGTCAATTGTGATTCCGTGTTGGGAGACTATGAACCCAAGGAGGTGTCTAGAGGTGACACAAAATATACACTTGAGGGGGTTCAAGAGGATATTATACTGGCGACAACGTCGAAAGAAAACGCGTAAGTCATCTAAATTCTGAGTTTGTTTCTTGGATAGAGCAATTAGGTCATCCAAGTAAGAGACGATGATGCAAGCAATATCAAGGAAAACATAAGTCATGGCCCGTTGGAATGTAGAACCTGCATTTTTTATCCCAAAAGGCATGATGCGATAAGAAAAAGTACCCCATGGGGTAGTAAAAGTGGTTTTATACTGATCTCATGGATGGTTTCGATTTGATTATAGCTGGAGAACCCATCCATGAAGGATAAGGCCTCGAGGTCAACACAGTCATTGATAATTTGGTCAATGAAAGGGGTTGGGAAATTGTCTTCGAAAAAGCATGGCCAAGATCGTGAAAGTCGGTGCAGACACGAATAGTGCCCTATTTTTTGTTAATGGTGACGGGGTTGGAAACCCATGAGGTATACATGATGGGGTATATGAAACCTTCGGTGCGTAACTTGTCAATTTTGGATTTGATAGCCACATCCTTGGATGGGTGAAGTGGGTGTTTCTTTTGACGGACTGGAGCAATATCTGTCCATGTCTCGATGATAGAAGGATCGAGGTTGGGCATCTCCGTATATGACTAGGAAAAAATATCTCGGTATTCCTGAAAGAGATCTTTGTAAGCTATGAGTTACTTAGGGGAGCATGTGGCACCAATGGTGATTTCTTCTATGATTCGCGGTTTAATGGAGATGTTGATTTTGACGGTGGGGGAAATTTTTGCTATGTTTCCTTCTTCAAAAGCATCGAGGGAAAGGATATGGTTATTGAACCAATCTATATTCCCTGACGGAATAAAATCCTTGGTTTCGATTGCACATATGGAGGCTTGACTAGGAGGGTCAAAGGATTCCTGTGAGAGAAAAAGCGCTCTGTGATGGAGTGCATTCCATGGGAAATCGGGGGTAGTGAGTTCCTCCAGGAGTCTTCGTTGTAGTGAAAAATGCGAGAATACAAGGGATTCATGGAGGTGACATGGGTGACTGTCACAGTGTGAGTGTCTTCAAGTGGTGAATACGTAGAGGGGATGCCGCAAGTATGTTATGACGACTCGCTTGACATAAACCAAATGTCCAGATACTATGGGGGGTAAACTATAGTAGGGGGAAATGAATAAGAGAATTGGGAGGATTTGGGGGAATATACTCAGATAGTCTATCCATGAACCATGGAGGGGTCGGAACTGACTCAGGTTTAGGGGAGCTGATGTGAAAAGTATCTGGAGAATGGATGGGGGGAGTCACTTGCATCAGATGAGGGAAGGTGGTTGAATGATTTTGAATAAGGGTTACTTGATGATGCCTATATTCAATGATCAAAGGATAGTGGTATGTGAAATGAGCAATTGAGTCATAAAGAGAGAAAGGGAATCTCATCTGTTCAAGGACTGAGGTCAAGACATAATGTATGTTAGTGACATGGGTACCCGAAGGTGGTGGTGGAGATGGCGCTTAATGAAAGGTTTGGGGTATTGTCATTAGTGTCTGGCGAAACTGAGGTAGAGTTGGGTAGTGATGAGTGTAATGGCCATATTCTGAACAGATGGCACAAGTGAATTTGGTTCGAAATCCTTTACTACCTGTCATGGGAGATGTTGTGGTAGTACTATATGTTCTTGGTGGAGTGGTGAGCGATGTGGTTTCTCAGGGGAGTTGAATTAGATTGTGTAATTTAGGAAGAGAAGGACATCTATTAGTGGGGTGTCCCTCTCTTTCGCAGAGTGCACAAGGAGGTTGAACTCGGGGAGGAAGTGGAGCAGTGGGATCTTTCTTCTTCGGTCTGCCCCTAGTTGTAGCAGTGGTGTTGGCGATTAGGGGTGAGTGTGGCGTGGTCAGATTTAGTACTGGAATCTGCATCGGGATTCCATGTGATTGGGGAGGGATGGATGGTTGAGGAGCCATCGTGGGTGGGTGTAGATACCATACTAGAATGGCGAGAACCATGTTGGGAAGGGTAAGCTACCTGAAAATCTTGTAGTCTCAGTGGGGGGTAGAAGAAGGGATTTTGAGTAATGGCTTGGGGGATTGTTTCCCAAACTGATATTTTTCCCTGGGGAAGGGTGAAATCGGGGATAAGTGGTGTAGTATGGTTCTCAGGTAATTCCTGAGGTATAAATTCTTCAACTGGTGGGATGTCAAGGTGAGGAGAGGCCTCAGTGGGAGGGGTGGTGTCTCTGGTGTCAGTTCCATTAGAAGATACGACACACACTTGTGTTGAGGGGTGTATGAGTGGTGGTGCTCCATGGTATTCCCCGAGAAAGGATGGGTCCTTGAAAATTTCGAGGCGGATATCAATGAGTGAATAAGCACCGAAATTAGTGTGGACAAGAGGTAGGATGTTATCAATGTTGGTGGAGTGGTTAGGCTCGTAATATGAAACTTTGTCGATGGTGATGATTTTCCCATTGTGGGGGAACATCATCGTTTGAAACACAGAAGAGGCTACTTCCTTCATAGCGTACATCTAGCTACATCCAAAAAAGATATTCTAATCAAGTGGGGAATCGATAAACTCAATGTCGATGGGGATGGTTTTTCCCCCACGTTCGATGGGGACATTTTGAAAGATCCCTTCAGGGGAGGATGGTCGACCATTATAGGCTCTTAAGGTGATGGTGGATGGTACTAGCTCAGGGGAGCCAAGTTGTTTCCATACAATTTTGGACATGATGCATGTAGATGCACCTTCATTAGTGATACACAGATGAACCATGATGTTCTGAATCTTGACTGGTATCTGTAAAGATACCAAAGTGAGGAGATGAGGTTCCCCACTATCTAGATCAAATGTGATGAGTCTAGTATCAACTGGGTCAACTTCCCCCAAGGCGGAACGTAATGATTTTCATTGAACGGGACAGGTTTGGAGAACCTCTAATACAAACATGGCTACATGGGACTGTGCCAAGTCATCGACCAGACTATAATTGTGTGTTTCCCTAGCCTGAGGGTTGTTGACATTTCGTGGTAACAAAATGCAAGGAGTTCGAATGGGGGGTTCAGTGTTAGGGAGTGGAATCATCAAGGGTTTTCTAGCTATAGCCAGAGCTTCTTCCAAAGAGGTGGGAGTAGATTCAAGGGGCGCTCTGTATTGACGACCGCGCATTTGTAGAATAATTTATTCTTCGCTAGTGAGGAGGATATTGTGATCTGTTGGATTTCCAGGGTTTTGATATTGTTCCATTTGTGTGGGGAAAGATGTATCTCCTGTTGGGTATTCATCACACCTTGGTGTGGAATAGGGTTTTGCAACATAACCGAGGGTGGTTTTTGCAAATATTGTTGTGGGGCCTACTGAGGAGTAGGCGATGCTTGAGGATGTGGCACATTCAAGGAGTCTTTCATCCATTTGAAGTCGACAATTTGGGAGAAATGGTGAGTGTAATGGCCATGCTTACCTCAAAGAGTGCAAGGGAAGTTTTTCCAAAGGTTGTTATTGTTTTTCCTCCCTTGGCAATTTTTGTTATTGTCCTCATGGGGGTTCTGGTCACCTTGATTCTAGTTTCCCCCAACAGGTTGGTTTTGTTTTGGGTTATTTCCCCCTGGTCCTAGGTTATTATTGTTTAATTTTTTTCCTTTATTCTTGGCATTATTCGGCTGATGGGATGGATTTTTCGTATTCAACTATTCAAAAGTATGAAATTGTTGAATGGGAGAGGGCTGAACAAAGTTAACAGCGACGTGTGATTGTCCATGTGGAGGACCAGGAAATGGAAAATACATATTGTTTTGTGGTAACAATCCATAGGGAGCATAGGAAGGCGAAGTTCTTTCACTAGTGCCCAGGTTATGTGTTGAGGTAGAGGGGGAACCTGAAATTGGTTGATAAGTTGGGCACATGATGGGTGTCGAAAAGGGTCCACTCATGGGTGGAGGGAGAGAAACATGATATGGTTGTTGGTAAATGAGAGAAGGGTAATAAGACGACCCTCCATAGATCGATGGATATTGGGGTGTATCGTACATAGGTGGTGGTTGGATGTACGGGTTGTGGTCTATTGTGGTACCAATCAATCCATCCACCACGTGATACATCCTAGGTTTTTCCTAGTCGAAAGGAGTAGGTCTCGGTGCATCATGTATTAATATGTATAAGTAACCCGACTGAGCATAAATGAGGTCATACTGTTGAACCTTGTTGATGGCTTCCTCTTCGGTTTGGTAGAAGGCGGATGCCACATCTTTGGAAAGTATAGAGACAAGTGACTTGAGAAACAAATTGAAACGTTTATCTTTGGTGGTTTTTGCTTTACATAAAATACGTTGCTTATGCCATTTGTGAATGTGGTCGGCAATGTGTGTAGTTGAGGTTTGTTTTCACTCAAAGAGAAGTTCAAGAGGAGTGTCATGATGAACTGGTAGTTGAAAGAAGGCCAATAATTATTTGGCCAAGGATTCAAAATTCACATGGGACCTTGATTTTTTGTCCACATACCATTTGGCTGATGGACCAATGAGTGTGCGTTGAAATAACCTTAAGAAGATGGAGTCATCCATCATGTTGTTTGAAGAGAACCATAATTGGAAGGTCATGACATGGTTGGTAGGATCTTCCCCCGATTTCCCTTCAAATTTTGGAATATCTGAAGGTAGTTTGGTAGGCATATTGGGCCATGTGGGGTCATGCAATATAGGATCATTCGTGATTTTTCTCAAATCAGGAATGTTGAGGGATGCCAAATATGGCATGGGCGGTGGTGGTGGAGGTTTAGTTCCAACCATGGTGTGAGAAGGTACTGGACCTGACCCTTGACGGGGGTTTGGTGGGGTTGTACTTCTCCTTTGAGAATAAGTTTTCCCCCCACCTCCTTGTGAAGGAGAGATAGTGGATGGATGGCCTTGGGAAGTGGACCCAAGTAAGGTGGAACCAAGCAAAGATGATCCCAAAATAGTGGCACTCACATGGGCATGAGATGGTTGAGTCGATGAGTTGGCAAGAATAGGAACTCCTCCTACAATAGGAGAGAGGTTAAACAAGCATCTGGAATGATGAGGATTCTGTGGATCCCCTATGATGTCCGACTAGCAAAGTGAATGTGTGCAAATGGTGATGAGAGAAATAAATGAAAAAGAGACTTGTATAATTTGTACCTTCACAATATAACTCACAATTGCTAGTAATCAAATGAGCATCATACATAAATCAACTATAAATAAGCATACATCAGGGTAGGTGGATTTTTTATGCATGGGAGAACAAATAAAACAAATTCTCGTGTCCTAAAAAGATGTATCGTCAGTCCTCTCAAAATAGCATTGGACCTTCCAAGAGCACTCAAAAGTGGGGTCTAAAGCCACCGAAAGAGGAACTAGTGAAGGATGAAACAATCAGTTATAATGAGGGGATGAGGGTGCATATTCCGAAAGATATGGCGATATTTCCCAATAGCCACACAAAATATGATTAAGGTGCAATTTCATCCCACAATTGCCACCTAGTTAGATGTCCTAAATTTGACCACTACTTACCTCAGTCAAAGTGCGACATTTGGATTTTCGGCCTCAAAAATGGGTCACAGGATGGATCCATTCCAAGAGTTGGGTGACTCAAGGGGGGATGCATAGGATAAACAGACCTTGGCTTTCAACCCTTCACGGGTATCTCCTTGCCTTATGGTGTTAGGAACACTTGACTTGGAGGATTTTTAAAGTTCCCTATTTGTAAACTTCTAATGTTTGAAAATGTAAGAACCAGATAACGAGGGGTTATTTGGATGCCTACCCCCGATATCCTACCTAAACTAAAGAATTCTTTTGGCACCTCCTGTGGAGGAAATATTAGTGAGTTTTTAGAATTTTTTTAGATGTGGTGGGATGAGATATTGTGGGTGTGAACCAATCTCGTTTGAATTAAGTGGGTGTGGATAATTTATTCAAGAAATAGTGGGACATTTCATAATCCGTTTGGATAAAACCTACCTCATGCAGGAGCATCACCAAAAAGAGTGAATGGAGGACAATTGGATATATGCCAGTGCGCATTTTGAAGACATTTTAATTTCAAGGAATGCCACATTTATGTAATATCTGGAAAGATATAATTACTCTTAAATGTTTTGGGGATTGTAACACAGATATTGAGCGTTCACTCTTATCTTCTGGTTGTAGGCATTTATTGTAATAAATGTAAAGTAGTTTTAATCTTTAATTTGATAAGATAGCTTAGAGTTGTAGGAGGGAAAACTTAAGAATACTCCCTCGTAGTTGTATTCTATGATTATTCTCATTGTAATTAAGTTCTAGAGAAAGAGAAAAAGAGAGAAGAGAAGAACAAAGATTGTATAAATTGTATGAGAAGATAGATTTTTCTATAGAAAACCCATGTACAGATGCACTTGTATTAATATAAGAATGATTTGATCCAATTTCATGGTGGTTTTATGAATTCTGTTTACATCTATTGAATGATATGTTTACAGTTTTCTTATATATTCTGTTATGCAATTTTTTCAATGTTGTGTATGTGTATGATTTCATGTTGAATGTATGAAGTTTGTGAGAGGGAGAGTATGAGTTTCGATTGTTTCTCTTCCTAATAATTCTTGTAAGGAGTGAAGTGAAAGTATGCAAGGAGTGCATTGACAGTTTCTGAGTTTTATCTCAGAAAAGCTCAGGAGGAATATTGTTGATATTATACCAGTGTAAGTGAAAAGTATAGCCTAGAGCCATGCAAGGTGTGCGCAGGCCAGGTAAAGTCTTAGACCTTTTCCAACCCAAGTGAGTGGTTGAAGAACTGTTGTCGCAAGGAGTGCGCAGAGTTGGAAGATTTCAGGTAATCAAATATTGTCGTGAAAGCCGAAAGGAGTGTGTGCAAGATCCCTTAGAATCCTTGAGTTTGTAGTGGAAATCAAGCTCAGGAAGGATAGATACTTCGAGGAGTTTGAAGGAAAGACATGGTTGATTTTATCAAGCTCAGAAGAAGCGGAAGCCGATAAATTGAGAAGAAGTTATCGAGAGATTGAACGGATGGTGGAAATTATTGGAGGAAGAATTACATATTTCCCAGTGGAGTTGCAGGGAGGTTAAAGGCAAGAGTATTTTAACATTTGAAATCTTAGGAGGGATAGAAGTCGTTAGATCTAGAGGAACGATCGAGAGGAGGAGCGTGGAGGAACTACTACTCGGAAGTCACGAGCCGCGAAGTCCCGACTTCGTGAAACAATAATCTAGACCGTCAGATAGAGGGATATTTYAGACCATTGATTTGTGGTGAGGAAGTCACGAGTACAGATTCGGGAAAAGGGAGAAGCATTACATAGCGAAMTCATGAGTCAGTAAATATCGTTGCACTCGGAGGTGAGGCCCCAGGATTTGGTTGGAGGTCATATAGTGGAAGCCTAAGGGAGGAGCTAAAGAACCTTAGCCCATTTCGGCATTTCGGGAATCAGAGGAGTCGAGGTGACTTGTAGCAGGAATCCTAAAATTGAGAAACGCGATCTCGCAAAAGTTGAAGAGCCATTTGGGTTAAGTCAGTGGCCACGCCGGTGGTCATGTGGAGTGGAGGTTCGCGCCTAGTGCTTTTTCACATAGGCGTAACTTCTATAAGGACATGTGGTTTTATATGTATTAAAGGTTCCAGTGGGAACTAAGGGTCCATTTCGACTCAAAGGTATACGAAGATCCATAAACCAGGAGGTTAGCAAGCCCTGCTTAGGTGGAGTGTTGCATCAGGTGGTATCAGAGCTTACAATCATTGTTTTCTGTAAGAAAGAGAAGACAAAAGGCAAGTTGTTATTTGAATTCTACGTGGACAGATTGAAACAATGTCGCCAAGAAGATGTCAAGAAAGACCAATGCCTGATCCAACTGCGAAGAGGGAAATGAGAGAACTTCATGCTCGATTAGATTCTATGGAGGCAACACAGAGGAAAACACCTGATACTGGAGATATCAGTGAGGCTGAAAGTGAAAACAAAGGAGGACCCAAAAAAAAAGTTGTAGCCGAAGATGTTGGAGAGGAACGTCTATTTAAGGTTGTTGAAAGAATAGGTGCCAGAGCAAAGTTGGACATCCCGATGTATGAAGGAAAATTGGACATCGAGGAGTTGCTATATTGGTTTAGAGCTCTGGATGAATACTTCGACTATGAGGATATCGAAGAAGATAAGAAAGTAAAGCACACTGCCACTAGACTGAAAGTACACGCAACACTGTGGTGGGATGAATTGCAAGATGACAGGCATTGCAAAAAAAAACAAAGAATTAAAAGTTGGGATAGGATGGTAGAAAATATGAAATAAAAATTCATACCCAATGATTACCAAATCAAACTATTTCGAAGAATGTTGAATTTGAGATAGAAAGGGATGACAGTGAAGGAACACACTGAGGAGTTTTATAGGTTAAACATTAGAGCTGGTCGTTATGAGAGTGATGATGAAAAGGTCGCCAGATACATGAATGACCTGAGATATGAAATTCAGGATGAGATGACCATGGTGACAACAAGAAATGTATAAGATGCTTATCAGATTTCTCTAAAGGCAGAAGAGAAATTGGCCTGAAATCAAGGTCAAAGGGGAAGAGATAGAAGTCAGAGAAGAGGCAACGCAATTTCCCAAGACAGAGTACATAATCCCAAGGATGAAGAAAAGAAGCCTCATAATCACCCAAAAAGGGAAGGAAGTTCACAGGGAAGACAATATGCCGACATGAACACTTTTACTCGAGCAAGAGGAAGAGGAAGAGGCATAAGAGGTGAAGTAAAGTGTTTTGTCTGTGGAAATATCAGACACAAGTCTTGGGAATGTCCCGATAGAAAAAGGAATGGAGGAGGAGAAGCTCACATTTCATAAGTGCAAAGGAGAAATGTTGAGGCAAAAGATCCAGAAGGCGAAAGATCCTTAATGATGAGGAAAATTCTCTTGAAGCCAGAGAAAGAGATGGAAAATCCAGTCCAGAGGAACATTTTGTTTAGAAATGCTTGCAAGACCAAGAATAGGGTATGCAAGGTGATAGTTTATAGTGGAAGCACGAATAATCTAGTATCCATAGAAATGGTGGAGAAGATGGAATTGGAGACAGTTGCACATCCGAGTCCATATAAACTCTCATGGTTACAAAAAGGACATCAGGTAATGTCACTAAACAATGTTTAGTTGAATTTAATATAGGGGGTTATAGAGATGATATCTTATCTTATGTAATTCCCATGGATGTCTGCCATATTTTGTTGGGAAGGTCGTGTCAATATGATAGAAATGTTGTCCATGATGGAAGAAAGAACACATATACCTTATAGAATAATTGTAGGACGCATATGTTGATGCCAATTGAAGACAAGAAGGTGAAAGGAGAAACACGCAATACTATACTTCTCATGAGTGGGAAGGAAATTCTAGATGAAGTCAAGAAAGATGAAGAAATGCAGTTTGTTGTGGTGAGAACACCTAGAGTCTTCTTGACCAGTACCTCAATAGATGATCTACCTGAGGAAATTCAGGAACTACTGGAGAATTTAGTTGATATAGTGGTGGATGATTTACCTTGTTCGTTGCCGCCCATTATAAGTATAAGACATCTCATTGACCTTATACCAGGAGCGAGTTTACCAAACAAAGCAGCATACAAATTGATGCCACAAGAGAATGAAGAGGTCAAGAAGCAAGTCCAAGCTTTAATGGAAAAAGGGTTGATTAGAGAAAGATCGAGTTCATGTACTGTGCTAACATTGCTAAGTCCAAATAAGGATGGTGGATGGAGAATGTGTACAGACTCGAGGGCTATAAACAAAATCACCATCAGGTACAGATTTCCTTTACCCAGGATGGATGACTTGACGAATCGCTTGAGTGGAGAAAAGTTTTTTTCAAAAATTGATTTAAAAAGAAGATATCATCATATTAGAATGCGGGAAGGTGATGAATGGAAGACAACATTCAAGATGAATGAAGGGTTGTATGAATGACTTGTCATGTTGTTTGGTTTGACGAATGCACCAAGTACTTTCATGATATTGATGAATGAAGTCTTGAAAGATTTCATTGGTAAGTTTGTGATTGTGTATCTTGATGATATACTGATATTCAGTAAGACTGAAGAAGAACATTTAAGACACTTAATTCTAGTGATGAGGAGGTTGCAACAAGAGAAGTTGTTGATAAATCTGAAGAGGTCGTCTTTCATGAAGACAAAACTCATTTATTTGCATTTTGTGATCTCTTTGAATGAGTTAAAGATGGATCCAGAGAAGGTAAGAGAAATCAAAGAATGGTCGTCGCCAAGGAATATCTTTGAATTCATAAGCTTCCATGGACTAGCCAGTTTTTACAGGAATTTTAGTGGAATTTGTGCATCAATGATGGACATAGTCAAGAAAAGACATAAATCTTTTCATTGGACAGAGGAAGCAAAGAAAAGTTTCAAGTTGTTGAAAGAGAAGATAATTGAACAACCAGTTCTGGTTTTGCCAGATTTCACTAAAACATTTCAAGTGAGATGTGACACAAGTGGATTTGCGATTGGAGTAGTCTTAAGTCAGGAGAATATGCCAGTTGCAAACTTCAGTGAGAATCTGAATGATGCTAAGAGGAATTATTCCATGTATGATAAAGAGTTTTATGCAGTTATACAAGCAGAAAATAAATGGAGGCACTACCTGGTTCCAAAAGAGTTCGTTTTGTATAGCGAAAACTAGGACTTACAGTTTATAACCAGACAATAGAAACTGAACCAGAAACATGCAAAATGGGTTGAATTTATGCAAAACTTTACTTTTGTTATAAAGCACATTTATGGAAATTCTAACAAGGTTGTTGATGCATTGAGCAGAATTTATTTTCTTCTGCAGGAGTTTCGTGTGAAGATCTTAGGTTTTGATAGCCTTAAGGACATGTATAGATATGATTAAGATTTAAAGGGTTCTTATGAAGCATGTGAGAATCCTGTTTTGAGAGACAAAATCCAATGGATTGAATACTTGATTTAGGATGGATTGTTGCTCAAAGGAAATCAGTTGTGTATCCCAAGGACTTCTATGAGAGAAAACCTTTTGAAGGAAAAACATAGTGGGGGATTGGTTGGACATTTCGGCCATGATAAGACATTTGCGCAACTGAAAAAATTGTATTATTGGTGAGGAATGAGGATAGATGTCAAAAATTTTGTCAACAGATGCATAATTGTTCAACACGCAAAGGGGAAAGATAGAATATATGGTTGTATCAACCATTTCCAATACCAAAAAGGCCATGGGATGCAGTAAGCATGGATTTTTTGTTAGGATTATCGAGGACACAGAGAGGTTGCTATTCCATATTTGTGGTAGTTGACAGATTCTCAAAAATGGCACATTTCATTCCATGTAATAAAAATAGTGATGCAACACACATTGCAAATCTGTTTTTCAAGGAAGTTGTTTGACTTCATGGGTTACCCAAGAGTATTGTTTTAGACAGAGATATCAAGTTTGTTGGTCATTTCTGGAGGACACTATGGAAGAAGTTGGGGATGAATTTATCTTTTAGCTCAGCCTACCACCCTCATACAGATGGACATATTGAGGTAGTAAATTAGAGTTTGGGGGACTTGTTGAGGAGTTTAGTAGTTGAACATCATAGTCAGTGGGATCAAATTCTGTTGCAAGCAGAATTTGCATATAATGATTCACCTGATAGAAGCACAGGAAAAATACCATTCCAGATAATGTATGGAATTCATCCAAGAGGAGTATCTGAGTTGAGAGACTTAGAGAAAAATGAGTTCAGGAGTGTCGGAGCGGAAGATTTTGTAGTAGAGATGCAAGAGCTCCATAGTAAGATTAATGAGCGGTTGCAGAGTTCCAACCAGGAATACAAGTGTAGGGAAGATCATCACATGAGATAGATTAATATTGAAGTGGGAGATTTAGTATTATCACACCTCAAAAAAGAAATATTCCCAAGGGGAACACATAATAAGATGAAGATGAAAAAGATAGGGCCTTGTAAGATTTTACGAAAATTTGAGGCAAATTCTTATGAGATAGAATTGCCAGATGGTGTGGTAATATCGTCCATATTCAATGTAGAATATTTGTATACTTACATAATAGATGAGGCAAGAGGAGCAGAGAACCAAGAGGGGATTTAATGGGTTAGACAGTAGCCTATAGCTGAAAAGTCGCTGGTGGAAAATATCGTTGACCAGAGAGTTAACAAGAAGACCCAGAGGAAGACATATTTTGAATATTTGGTAAAATGGAAGGGACACCGGATTGAAGATGCCAATTGGGAAAGCAAAGCAGATATCCAAAAACATGGACAAACATTACAGGAGTACATAAAAATTTTCAGCTAGAGGAGTATGATGCAGGAGCATCGCCAACAAGCGCGAGTAGAGGACAACTAGATATACGCCATCACACATTTTGAAGATATTTTAAATTTAAAGGAATGCCACATTTATGTAATATCTAGAAAGATATAATTACTCTTAAATGTTTTGGGGATTGTAACGTAGATCTTGAGCATTCGCTCTCATCTACCGGTTGTAGGCATTTATTGTAATAAATGTAAAGTAGTTGTAATCTTTAATTCGATAAGATAGCTTAGAGCTGTAGGAGGGGAAACTTAAGAAGACTCCCTCGTAGTTGTATTGTATGATTATTCTCATTGTAATTAAGCTATACAGAAAGAGATCAAGAGAGAAGAGAAGAAAAAATATTGTAGAAATTGTATGAGAAGATAACTATTGCTATAGAAAACCCATGTACAGATGCACTTGGATTAATATAAGAATGCTTTGATCCAATTTCATGGTGGTTTTATGAATTCTGTTTACACCTATTGAATGGTATGTTTACAGTTTTCTTATATACTTTGTTATGAATTTGTTTCAATGTTGTGTATGCATGTGATTTCATGTTGAATGTATGAAGTCTGTGAGAGAGAGAGTATGAGTTTCAATTGATTCTCTTCCTGATAATTCTTGCAAGGAGTGCAATGAAATTCCACAAGGAGTGCGTTGAAAGTTTCTGAGTTTTATCTCAGAAAAGCTCAGGAGGAATACTATTGATATTATACTAGTGGAAGTGAAAAGTATAGCCTAGAGCCATGCAAGGTGTGTGCATGCCAGGTATAGTCTTAGAAATTTTCCAACCCAAGTGAGTGGTTGAATAACTGCTATCGCAAGGAGTGTATAGAATTGGAATATTTCAGATAATCAAACATTTTCGTGAAGGCCGCGAGGATTGCATGCAAGATCCCTTAGAATCCTTGAGTTTGCAGCGGAAATCAAGATCAGGAAGGATAGAGACTTCGAGGAGTTTGAAGGAAAGACATGGTTGAATTTATCAAGCTCTGAATAAGAGGACACCGAGAAATTGAGAAGAAGTTATCGAGATCCTGAACGGACGGTGGAAATTCTGGGAGGGAGAATTGCAGATTACCGTGAACCATTAGATCCACTAGAGTTGCAGGGAGGTTAAAGGAAAGAGTATTTTAACACTTTCAATCTTAGGAGGGATATTAGTTGTTAGATCTAGAGGAACAATCATGAGTCGGGAGCATGGAGGAACTGCTACTCAAAAGTCGTGAACCGTGAAGTCTCGACTTCGTGAAACAAGAATCTAGACCACCAGATCGAGGGAGATTCTGGACCGTTGATCTGTGGTGAGGAAGTTGCGAGTGCGGACTTCGGGAAATGGGAGAAGCATTACATCGTGAACTCATGAGTCTCAAAATCCCATTGTGCTTGGAGGTTAAGCCCCAGGATTTGGATGGAGGTCATATAGTGGAAGCCTAAGGGAGGACGTAAAGATCGTTAGCCCATTTCGGGGTTTTAGGAATCAGAGGAGTCAGAGTGACTCGCAGCAGGAATCTCGAAATCATGAAACTTGAAACTTGAACAACCATTTGGGTTAAGTCAGTGGTCATGTGGAGTGGAGGCTCGCGCCTAGTGCTTGTTCGCGCAGGTGTAACTTCTAGAAAGACCTATGGTTTTATATGTATTAAAGGTTCCAGTGGGAATTAAGGAGCCATTTTGGCTCAGAGGTATACAAAGATTGATAGACCGGGAAGTCAGAAGGCCCTGCTGAAGTGGGGTGCTGTGTCACTACTTCAACCTCCACAATTCAAGATGAAGTATGTGAGTGAGGAGTGACTTTGTGTGTGAGCAAGTGATAAAATGTGCCAAATTTTTAATAAGTTAGGTGTGAATTTGCAACATGTGGACTTCCTGTGGTCCTTACAAATCTTGGTTACCTATCTTACTAGATGTCGTTGGTACAACCTTGCAGAATTTTAACATCCCTAAAGAACTAGCATGTGGACATATGGGTCCTTACCAATCCCTTAAACTCCCTAATGTGGTTTATACTAAGAAAGATTTGAAAAAATATCCTATATTGCAAGCATGTATGAGCCCATTACTTTGATCTTTAAAATCTCCCAGTGATGTAAAATAAGAAAGTAATCCTCAAGAAGATACCCTAAGTTTGCAACATGTGGGTATGTATGGGCCCTTACAAAATTAAGATGATTTCAAAAATAAACTAAGAGGATCCCTAGGGGGGCTTTGTCCTCTCCTAAATATTTTGTTAAGGGAGATGAAATGTCTCCTTAACCACCTTTATGATTCTCAAGATCGCTCTATGGTACGATAGAATATCATACTCAATGATTAAAGTTGATTTATGGTCCTAAAGAAAGTGTTTTTATATGTGATAGCAAAGAATCTCAACTTAACTTTTACAAATCAAACAAGCCATCCATGTGGCAACCAAAAGAAAAAGAGGAGAAATATAGTTCTTTTTAATCCCTAAGTGCCTATGTTTGACTAACCTCTCATGTGGGAAAGGAATCTAAGTGGACTGCATTTACAATTTGCATGAAAGCAACATTTTGAAGGTTAGGGGACTCCAAATCATCACAAAAACTCTTAAAATTTTAAAACTTTGGACAAGTGTGTGGGTTACAGTTCAGACAGAGGCACAGTGGGTGCACAATGTGTAGAGAACAAAAGCAGTTTGAGCACACAATGCGCAGAGAAAATAAGCCTTTTGGGCACACAGTGTGTTGAGTGCGCATCTATGGAATACAATACCAGCGCACATTCTGATACGCGTCGCGGGGGGGGGGGAGATTTAAGTGAAATTCTCCTCCTCCAGCTCCAAACTTATCTCTTGGAAGGTAATTCTAGGCTGTTTTGGTACCTGCAATACAAATGGGTCAAAAAGAAGTTCTCTCAAAGACCAAATAGGGAGAAAATTGATACCTTGTCCCCAATATGGTTGTCAATCTATTGTGTCTATTTTTTCACTTGGGTGTGGAAAAAAATGGCATTTACAAGTCTAGTTGGGCCTGCTAGACAAGATAGAGGTTAGTGCATGAGTTAGATAATCCAAGCACATGAAATAAACAAGTAAATAAACCAAAAACATCTAAGGAAATAAAACTATAATTCATAAGAAACTTTGAACCAAAAACAATCAACCAAATGACCAATATTATTCTACCAATGGATAACTATATTAGTTGGAAAAAAACCATAGAGAAAGGAAGAATTATTGGTCCCCTCTTCCTCCTTGGCAGGGATCTTGAGTTCCCTAATGGAGATCTCTTCTTACAATGGTAAACAAGAAAATAAATGATGAATAAATTAATGCCTATTCCCTCAAGAGGTGAATGGAATGACCTATTGGAATGTTGCTAGAATTCTCCAAGGAGAAAAGAGGATTCTCAAGGGAGGATTGAGGCAACATAACAATACTATGAAATTCTTAAATTCTTAGTGAAACCATGGCCTCCATTTATAACATGTCTTCAAGGCAATATTCAACTGGTTCTTTGTGTGAACAAGGGGCCCTTTAGGGAACCCATTGGTCCTTGACTATCCCACCATTCGAATTCAGCTCAGATCTGAGGGTCGAATCAAGTTGGGAGCTGGTCCATAAGTGGTTGAGGGGCCGAAAATAAACATAAATGCATCATTCATAGGAGTGCGTATCTTTTCTTGTACATAGTCACGCATTGTGTGCTTTTCAGGCTTCTTTGGCCCTTGCATTGTGCATTTGCTTCCTTTAGTGAGTTAGCGGATGTCAATTTTTGCACAATTCTATAGTTTTTTCTTCCTGGAAATGCATTTTTGGTGATGCAGGTGAACTAATGGTTGTTTGGAAGTGTTGTATTTTTGTAACCATTTGCATGCAATCTTGCGGATGAAATTTCAGTGATAACGCTCATGTCAGAATTAAATTAGCCCCTTTATTTAATATTTAAGGTTGGATTTGATAATTTATACTCTATTGTTTAATTAATTATTTAAATCCATCAAGTTCAAATTGTTCCAATGTTTTCTAGGCCACCTATGTTTATTGACTCAGGTTTCAATTGTGCGACGCGCACTTCAATATGCATCCCATGATCCAAGGGTGCCACTCATGTTGACTTGTTTTTGGAGGTTTGTCCAACCGCTTGGAGTCAAAAATCCATTCATTTGACCTTGTGAGAGACTAAGGGCTTCTAAGGAATAAGGAAATCGCCTTATGTGTTCCCTTAGATATCTACGTGAGTGAGTGTCTCAGTCTACCATCACGACATCGTAGACCACCCAACTAGGTAATCATTAACCTACAGTCCTGGCCACGGCGGGAGTGATAGTAGGATGTGACAGAGATGTTGTCACTCCTTATGTGAGTCACATTAGCAAGCATAGTCAAGATTTCATCCACTAACAAAATGTGTCAAAATCCATATATATAAATCATACTAAAATACATCATACATCATAGGTGCATATTAATGAGATACTTAAACAATACAATCCACTCCCTCACTCAATCTAGAGTCCAAGGAAGCCCTTTGATGCCACCGACATCCATAAACTTTCATGTGTTTTGTACACTCAAGATGACTTGTCAAAGCACATGTCAACACATATATATACATCAATAAGATCAGGCAGCTATAACACCTCAACATCATCATTTATAACCCAAAATATGAATGAAATCACAGTTTTCCATACCTGGATCACTTGCAAGCAAGTGTGCTCTAAGAACAAGTCAATAATTATAGTATGCTCAGTAGTGCGGGATGTTACATACACTCCCCTCTTGATTTTACAATATATGTAAAATAAAGTAAATAAATGCATTTGACATACATCTATATGTCTAAATCTATCAAAACAATTAAGGAAAATTTTGACGCATATCATATGTGTACTCCTAGGTAGTCAAGTGTGGACTATAATTGTCCCACTGGACCTTGACCTGATCGATTGTTCGACGTCATAGTTGTCGAATGCAATGGTCCAGAATGTGGTTTGGCTCCACCATGAGAGCACCCTCTTCCGAAAACTACAAGGAACTCATGTCAATAACATGTGAAGGGTCACTAATATAGTGTCTCAAAAGAGATACATGAAAAACATCGTGCATATGCCTCAAATAATCAAGAAAGGCTAGTCGATAAGCCATGAGTCCCTTCTTTTCCACTAATTTGAAGGGTCCCATGAACCTATGAGAGATTTTAGCACCTTTTCCAAACTTGATTGAACTCTTTTGTTGTTTTACCCACAATAATAATCTATCTCCAACTTCATAACTGTGGTCGATGAGATGCGCATCAACATAAATCTTATGTCGATCTTGTGCTTCTTTAATTCTCTGTCTGAACGATTGCATATGTTCTTCCATTTCTTGAATCACTTCTTGTTCTACCATTACCCTGTCCTCAAGTCTATCCCAAATCAACGGTATCTGACACGGTCGCCCATAAAGAAAATCAAACAGTGTCATCTTAATCGTACTTTGATAGTTTTTGTTGTATGCAAATTATACTAGTGGAAATAATTCTTCCCAACGTTTATGTTGGTCCATTACATACATATGCAACATATCCTCCAAAATATGTTTTTTCCTTTATGTTTTCCCATCTATCTCTGGGTAACAAGTTGTGCTAAAGTTTAATTGTGTTCCCAAAGCCTCTTGGAAACTGGTCCAAAATCGTCATGTAAACACCGATCCTCGATTGGATATGATTCATTTTAGCACCCCGTGTAATCTGACAATATCGCTGACAAACACTTTAGCTATGTCTAGTTCCTAATACGTCGTACACACTGGAATAAAGTATGTACTCTTCATCAGAGTGTCAACTACCACAAAAATCAAACCGTTTATTCTTGTCATTAGTGTAAATCCAAAAATAAAGTCCATCGAAATGACTTCCCATTTTGATTCAAGAATAGCATGTGGTTGTAAAAATCCTGTTGGATGTCTATGTTCAACCTTCAATTGCTAAAATTGCATACATCTCACCACGTAACTAACTATGTCTTCCTTCATTCCCTTCCAGAAGAACAAAGGCTTAAGATCTTCCTTCATCTTCGTGACTCCTAGATGAGCTATGTATACTGATCGATGTCCTTCACTTAAGATCAAACTTCATAGTTCGTTGTTAGGAGGTACATAAAATCTTCTTTTAAATCTCAATAATCCATCATCGTCTAGTGTATAAAATTCATACCTCGGTACCATCATGGTATCTTGTCCAATATTTTTCTTAACTTCCTTATATCAATCATCATTGATTTGTAGAGTTAGAATATTTTCTCGAAGATTCGTATTAAGCGGTAACACCAAAAATATATGTGTGGCTTCCTACTCAATGCATCTTCCACTCGGTTCACAATTCCTTTAATGTAATAAATTTCAAAGTCATATTCACTAAGAAATTTTGACCAATTCCTTTGTCGCACGTTCAAGACACTTTTTGTAAAAATAAGTTGCAATCTACAATGATCTGTCTTGAATTCAAAATTTTGTTCGATCAAATAATGTCTCCACACTCTCAAGGCATAAACAATAGCTAGTAACTCCAGTTCATGTGTTGCGTAGTTCTCTTCATGCCTTCTCAATTTCCATGAAATGTAAGTGATCACTTCACCATCTTGCATCAAAACTCTGCCTATCCCTTCCTTGGATCCATCTGTGCATACCAAGAACTCCTTGTCCATGTCGGGGAATTTTAGTATCAGTGTTGTCGTCAACAAATCCTTGAGCCTTTGAAATTCTTCCATGCATTTATCAGTCCGCAAGAAATTCTTGTTCTTCTTCTACAATTCCATGATCGGTTTTGATATCTTCGAAAATCCTTTTACAAATTGTTGATATTATCCTACTAAACCAATAAAACTGTATACTTTGTGTACGTTTGTCGGTGTTGAACATTCCATAGTAGCCTCCACTTTCCCTGGATCCACAATGATACCTTCGCCATATATGATATCTCCCAATTAGTGAATATTAGATTGGTAAATAGAGCATTTTGATTGCTTCCCGTATATTTTGTTTTCTCTGGGGCATTGTCGGACCAACCACAAGTGTTCATCATGCTCTTCGTTCGTTAGAGAATAAATCAATATGTAATCAATAAAAACTTGAACAAATTTATCCAAGTATTCACAGAACACCCCATTCATCAATCTCATGAATACCCCTGGGGCATTTATCAATCCAAATGGTAGAACTGTAAACTCATACTTTCCAAATCACATCTTAACATCGGTCTTAGGGATATCTTCTTCCTTAATCCATAATTGGTGATATCCTGATCTCAAGTCAATCTTCAAAACTACCGTCGCCCCTTTCATCTAGTCAAAAAAATCATCTATTCTTGGCAATAGATATTGGTTCTTGGTCGTCGCTTTGTTCAATTGACGATAGTCAATATAAAGTCTCCATGACCCATCCTTCTTCCTTACAAAAATAACTAGTGTACCCCAAGGTTACACACTTGGACGAATAAGTCTTAAACCCAACAATTCCTTCAATTGCATTTTCAACTCCTGCAATTCAGGCGTTTACATCCGGTAAGGAGCTCTTGCAATAGGTTCAGTTCCTAGTTTCAAGTCTATTTTAAACTCCATCTCTCTTTCGGGTGGTAAGCCAAGTAACTCTTCTGAAAACATGTCTGAAAATTCTTGCACTATAGGAAGGTTTTCTAGTCCTTCTACCTCGCCCTTTTCATTTAGCGCTAAGATTGTATATAGTTTGCATCCCTTGCACATACTTTTCTGCAATTGTAGGGAAGAAATGAACCTAAAGTACACTCCCTGGTTTCTTCCTACAATCACTCTACTTTGTCCCAAATCATCTGTCAAACTTAACAGTTTCGTCTTATAGTTAAGTATCGCATCATACGATTCCAACCAATCCATACCAATCACTATGTCAAAAGATCCTAGTATCGTGACATAAAGATCTACTTTTGTTACAAAGTGTACCAATTCAATTCTACAACTTGTAACCTTTCCTTAAACCTTTTGATTGGAACCCGATGTCGTTGCTACATACTTGAACTCATCCTGCTCGAATTCCTTTACCTTAATTCTCTTCAATGTTGCAATAGAGATGAAGCTCTTTGTACCACCTGGATCTATCAATACACTATAGTTTTGGTCTGCGATCATACATGACGTCTCTAGCATAGTGGATTAATTCTCATCCTGGGAGTTGTTCACCATTGCATATATCCTATGGGCCTTGCCAAAATCTCCAACTATAGTGGGTCGTGATGATCCGGCCGCTTTGGCCTTATTAATTAGATAGTCTCGTTGGTAATGCGACTCACCACATGTCCAACATCCATTCATTGGTCTAGTGCTCCTGGTCCCTGAAGTAGAATATGTTGGTATAGCAGGATGTGATCCCGATTTGTTCTACTGAACAGGCCCAAACTGCAGCTGTGATTGACGTTGTTGTTGTTGTTGTCATCCTCTGTTGAGTAGTCTATCATCATGGTGTTGTAAACGCAAGCCCTCTAGGCATAACTCGAGGCCCTATAGTATATTTGGGTGGTGTCGGATGTTGTTTCACTCTTGATGACATATGTCCAGTATTTATAGAGCAATTCTTCCCTGACCCCCACCTTTCAGCTCTTCTTAAGCTATGAGGGCCTTCTGAACATCAACATGAAAATTATGAGGCATTAATATCCTCACCTTCACACGAATGTTGGAGCTAAGGACAAACATGAACTTGTTGACCTTCAAATTTTCTGTGTTCAGATGTGGAGCATACCTAAGTATATCCATTAATCTGGCCTCATACTCTAGCAGGGTATGACTACCCTGTAGTAAGGTGTTGAACTCATTAAGTTGATGCTCAATGAATTCTACAGACATATTCCTTTCCCGAAACCATTCCTCGAATAGTTCCCATGTCACCTCTTTGACGACCATGTTTAGTTGACATAGGAGAATCTTCCACCATATAAGAGCACTCCCTTTCATTTTAAATACCATCATGCAGAGTTTCATGTTGGATGTGAAATCATGAAGTGTGAAGCACATTGCTAAGTTCTCCAACTTGGCGGCTAAGTCGTCCAGGGCACCCCAAAACTCAGGAAATTTCACCTTATCGAGTTCTCGATGTATGCTACTACTACCAGTAGGGGCACGTTGTCAACCCTCATTAGGTACAAATTCTCTGCCCTCATCTCTATCCAGGCAGTTAATCAACGCCTCTAACATCCTCTTGAAGGATATCATCATACTTACTACATCTCCCACAACAATATGTTCCTTCTCAACACTCTTCTCATCTTCCTGGGGGTTATACCTTTCGGGCATGGATGCTATCAGAGGTGTCACACCTCTTCCTCCAACACCGCGTCGTCTACCTCGCTGTGCCATTTAACCATGATTATCTGTAAGAGCATTTCATATTTTTATCAGCGATCTAATTCAGTCATTTCATTTAACACAATAGATGGCGTAATAGTCCAATGTCACAGGGTTGAACCTGCTCTGATACCATATGTAAAAACCCCCATTGTTACTTCATATAAATACATGAAAACCTGATTTTTTTTTTTTTTTGAAACATTAATAAACATCATTAGAAAAGGAGAAACATGATAAGACATCATTAGAATAAGTGAAACATGACATTAACATAATTCACTCAATTGCAATCAAATTGATGATAATAACACATATAAGTAAAACACATTATGCTTCTTTGAATTCATTTGCAAACTAGATTTAGATACTACTTAAAGCATGAAGGAGTCTGTCACTTCACATAAAATGAAATACAACTACCCACCCAACCTATCCTACAAGGTTAGGACTTCCAAGACAGATATTCAACGCTCAGGTCTACGATTCGTCTGATTGATCTTCATCATTTAAGGTCTCAAGACCGGCGATTGTTATGATGAACAAGGAAGTGTCTAATTCCCATAATTTCAATTAATTCCACAATTTACATATAAATTACAACGTTCTTAACTACCTTTCTGCAAACATAGAAGATCTAGTAACATGGTTACTTCATCATAACATCATTGCATACTAATTCAATGATTTAGCACCTTACTCATTTAAGGATAGGAAGGAATTCTAGGAACATCAAGAAAATAACCTTAAACAATAAAATATAATCCTTTTAGTCGACAATCCACCATTTATGACAGTTTTAAATCACTTAGATACAGTGAAGAAAATAATCTGTAAATGGGAGAGAGAGTCGATTATAAGAAGGAGTTTAAGTTCTGTAAGAATCCTGAAGCTACTCCTCAGGTACCATGATGCCACACTTCCATATTCAACTCTAGAAGTGTGTGGAAAATCTCCTCGAAGTCCAAGTTTAGAAGAAAAATTCCTTGGTATGTGAAGATATCCTCTCAAGTCGGGAAAAGGTTGCTAACCTTCGAAAATACAAATCTCAGAAGAGGAAGTGGAATAAAGCAAAGGGGAGGGGTGATTTACATACTCAAAAAATTATAATCTAAATCTCAGGAGGGATGCACTAAGAGCGTTAGAGTTCAACTCAAGGAAAATCTCAAGATTGACAAGGGTGCAAGGTCTAAGGAGTGGTCAAGACCATTGAACAAGGAGAAATATACAGTAGCCATCAGATCTGGGAGTTTCAAAGGAGGGTCGTTAGATCAACATCCGATTAAGTCCCAGCTGTCGGATCTCAACAAGGGTAGATCAATGACGGGGAGTCATTGCGGGATCAGAGGGTCAATTTAAGTATCGTTCCAGTTTTGGTTTCTCAATCCACATGGGCCGTCAATCGTCACCTACAAGCATATCAACGGTTGGCATCGATCACACTATCAATGAGAAGATTCGATTGCGTAAATAAGGAGAGGGTTTAAACATCATGCTATTCGAGGCTCTATAATCCTCCCAAGCCATCAATCTTCAAGATCGATGAAATCACAACTGTCAAATTAACCCATCGATTAGCACTCAAGAAGATGGGTCGAGGTCATACAAAGGGAGTACAGAGGCCCTTCGGGCTAGTTGAAAAGGAGAGAAAAATCCCAAAAGTATCGAAGCCCTGAAGTGTTCTACACCGTAGATCAATGAGTGTTTTCTAGTAGTTGGATCTGTTAAGCTTTTTGGGTTAAAGGCAGATGATTAGATATAGTCAATATGATCGACGTTTAAGATCCGGGGAATACCACTCCAAGAGAAAAAGGAAGTGTAAACAATGAACAACTTAGATTCCTGAACAACATAATGAATATGGACCATTGATCTAGGACCAATCATAGTCATTGGATGAAATCCGAGTGGATGGAAGCGTAATAAATTCCATTGTTGACCACTTCGACTCTAACCACTCCGACGAAAAGAAGTCCATAACATGTAAAAAAATACTCGAAGGCTGAAGCCCCAGAGTCACAAAGTAAGAAACATGGCAACACAATGAGGTCCCACATCATCATAGTCTAGAGGGTGGTGAGAGGGAAAGGGAAGGGGGTGAGGTATATAGAAGTAAAGAGAGAAAGGGGGAAGGGAAGGGAGGTAGAGAGAGTAGTATAGAGGTAGATAATGAGATGGAGAGAGAGGGGTGTAGAGACAGAGAGAGAGCATGGATTGGTGTAGAGAGGGATAAGGAGATAGGGAGAGAGTGTTAGAGGGGGGTAGAGAGAGATTGAGTGATATTGATGAGAGAGAGATGGAGAGAGGGGGAGAGAAAGGGAAGTGAAGAGTAAGGGAGGGTGTGGGGGGGAATAGATAGGAAACAGGAAGAGGGAGAGAAGGGTAGTGAGAAAGAGAGACAAATAGAGAGAGGGAGGGAGATACATAGTGAGGGGGAGAGAGGGTTAGATACAATAGAGAGAGAGAGAAATAGGAGAGGGAGAGAATGGGAGGGAGGGGAGAGAGAGTGGGAGAAAGAGAGAGGTTGACAATGAGATCGAGAGAGGGAGAGAGAGGGGTAGAGAGAGAGAGAGGGAAAGAGAGAGGGAGGGAGGAANATAATCTAAAAGGAAATTAATATACAATCTAAAAATAAATATGGTGCACTAACACAAGGCCTTGTAATTTCAAGGATACATTGTCTTTCATAATTTTTAAAAATTATAAAATTAATTTTATAAATTTTGAAAAAAAATACCCTACACTAGAACAATGGGATATGTACATATTTTTGTTTAAAAATAACATTGCAAATTTTACATAGTCATTCACAAATTCTATAAATAAAAATTGTGTATCTAGAAAGCTAATTCAAATTNGAGAGAGAGAGAGAGAGAGGATAAATCAAGAGAGATGTGTGGGTAGAGAAAGAGAGTTAGAGAGAGATAGGGGGAGAGAGGGAAAGAGGGAAGGCATGCGAAAGAGAGAGAGAGTGGGGGAGAGAAGGGAAGAGAGGGAGAGAAGGGGGGGAAGAAAGAGAGAAAAAGGGAGAGAGAAATCGAAACTTAGGAATGTGAGTGTGTGTGTTTTTAGGAACACATGCACATTCCTTCGATTTCAATTTTTCTAGGGTGGGAATGAAAAATATAGCATACATGTTTGTTGAGTTGGTTTCTTTGGATCTAGGTTCGGGATGATCTATAAGCTACACAAATTTATTGTCGATGAAACTACAAACAAGATAGAATTGACTATGAAACTTCCAAATATATAAAAAAAATTATCAATATTGTTTACTATTTTTAATCTATTTTTATCAATCCTAAAATTCATACCTCCTTTATTTCCTCTATAGTTTTTTATCATCTTAACCATTTTTAACCACACTAGAAGAGATTGAGATCTATAATCTAAAAGGAAATTAATATACAATCTAAAAATAAATATGGTGCACTAACACAAGGCCTTGTAATTTCAAGGATACATTGTCTTTCATAATTTTTAAAAATTATAAAATTAATATTATAAATTTTGAAAAAAAATACCCTACACTAGAACAATGGGATATGTACATATTTTTGTTTAAAAATAACATTGCAAATTTTACATAGTCATTCACAAATTCTATAAATAAAAATTGTGTATCTAGAAAGCTAATTCAAATTTTCTACATTTCATCTTTCTACACCACATTCAAATTCATTGTAAAAGTACCTTGAATAATCCTTCCAAGTTAAGAGATTGTTGTTTTTCCATGTTTTCATTTAAGTAAGAATTATATATGTGAAAGCTAATTCAAATTTCCTACATTTCATCTTTTTACACCATATTCAAATTCATTGTAAAAGTACATTGAATAATCACTCCAAGTTAACATATTATTGTTTTTCCATGTTTGCATTCAAATAAAAATTATATATTTGGAAAGCTAATTCAAATTTCCTACATTTCACCTTTTTACACCATATTCAAGTTGATTGTAAAACTACTAATAATCATTCCAAGTTATAAGATTCTTGTTTTCCCATGTTTGAATTTCCACAAACACGTCATGAGAAACCATCCCCACCCTCATGAGTGTTGATTTTCATCTTTAAGCCAACCCCACTTGGGTCTCGCATGGTTTTGACTAGAGGTTGAAGCAACCATAGGAAGTCTCTTGTCTTCCATTTTGTTCATCTTGTTTTTGTACATTAAATACCTAATCACAATTATGTTTTTAATAAGAAAGACTAACTTTTATAAAGAAAATAAAATGAGTGAAAACATATGAAAAGAAAGAGTAGCTTTTATAAAAAGAATAGGATACAATATGTTTCCTTAAATGCTATAATTATAAGCTATTTTAAGGATAATTTTCTTTTAAAAACGCTTATACTAATTTTTATTTTTTAATAACATGATCGAAATAGATAAAAAGCCAAGTCTAGTTGTGAGGAGATAAGAAAATGAAATCGTGCTTTTCATTGATATGAAATATTCAACGTACAAATATCGAAGTAATTTTTCTAATTTTCTGAAGTGGAAGTCCCTGTTATTAAATATATCCTCAGAGGCTCAACGAGTTGAGCCAAACCATCGTTTTTTCTTCCTTGAGGTCGCCTATGTGCAAAATCTAAATAAGAGTTATTAGAGCAGTCATTGGGTGTCAGCAGGACGCTGCAATGGCATTAAATGTAGTCGCTGGCTTTGCGGTGCACATGGTATCTATAATTTTGTCCGTACAAACAAACATGCAGCATATTAATGAACAATGTAATGGATTAATGAACAATGCAATGGATGGATTGTAAATAACTATCTTGCCAAGTAACATTAAATTGCTACTTAATATTAAATGTAATAACTATCATGCTAAATAACACTAAATATTGTATAATGTTATGTATAAGTTGAATTATTTCAAATCAAACAAAGTATATGTTACTTCATAAATATTGTGTAAAAAAATAGTTAATAATGGTTTTGGTTAAACGTTTTATTTTTTGGGTTTTTTTGGATAGGAATTGGTTTGAATTGGGCTATGTAAATTTGGATAAAAATTTTATTGTCTGTTGTTGAAATTGCTTTTTTGAATGCATAAATGGATTCAACCTGCTGAAAAACTATTGAGGCACTCAGATTATACAAACTTAGCCAATCAAATCTGCATATCCAACCTGGATGTTGTTGTTATGACAGCAAATATTGCCTATGAATATTAATGAAAATTGTAATGAACATTATTGTTGTAGGTATGAATGAACTCTGTAATTAGCCTTGATTTTCGGTTCAGGTTTGTCAGCCTCCTGTAGTCTTTCCGGACTGCGTGTTAAGTAAAATATAAATGCTGGGCCATACTGATACTGTATCTCCGTTATTTGGATATAAATTAATCACAAAACCAAGGGACGTGGTTGATTAATTACCACATGTTAAATAATTATATTAATTTTACATAGCTCGACAAAAAAGCTGCTTCTCTCAACTGCAACTAGAAGCTTGAACTTGTTTCTGTAATACTTGATTGAATCTATGCTATGCTAATAAATAGAGACCAATGTGGGATTTTTTTAGTATTTTTCCAGTGTTAAACCCAGTGTGCTTGAGCAATGGTGCGTGGCTTTTGAATATTTTTCGGTGTCCTTTGTGTGTTGTGCCATTTCTCGGCCTCTTCATCTCTAAACTCGCTCCGTCTCTCTGACAACATTCCAATTGGGGCTGTCATGGGTAGCTTACAGTTATTTCTAAATCGAAAGCATGCTGTGGAATTTTTATCTGCTGATTATTATTTCAACGAGAAACCGCAATCGCTCCCCCAAATCAACAGGACTGCTGTTCCAATCGCTTGGTCGCTGCCCGCGTCACCAGTAAGTGGCCCTGCAAAATTTAGGTATAGGGGAGATAAGAAACCAATGATACTTAATCGATTCTGCTGCCAAAACGCAGCTAATTTCGACGATCTAGCCAGTGTGATCCATGGAAAATATGAAGGATGTGCCAGCAATGCCACAGTGAACATCTCTGCACTAGATGATCCAGATCCACGCCGGGGTCTTGGAATTGTAGATTTTATGAAGGAGAAGAACTTTCTTATCACGGGGGCCACAGGCTTTGTGGCAAAAGGTACCTGGCAGATTACTTCCATAACTTGTGAATTCTTGTTCTATTATATGTACAGTAGACCTTAAGCTTGGTCATGTCTGGCAGACCTTAACGTTGATCATGAGCTCGTGTTTTTCATAACTGCAGTGCTGATAGAGAAAATACTAAGGATGCAACCCGACACGGGAAAGCTGTTTTTAATGATCAGGGCGGACGATCCCGCCTCTGCGTTAAAGAGATTGAAGAATGAAGTAAGATAATTACTCTTTTTAGATGTATTCTCTGAGAATTAGTGAAATTAATCTTAGTGTTGGATTTATTGTAGACCCCTTAATTTATAATCTATTATGTATTATGCATTCAGTGAAAGGAAAATAATTACAAAGATATATATACAGTTCTATAATTAGAGGGAATATTTGTATCCTGACTTCTAAAATAGGTGCAATGAGACTTTGCATTCAAGGTATAGGGAATCCATGCTTCACTGCTAAATTGAAGAGTTTGTGTGTGAGGGAGATAGGGCCTTCAATTTTAACTACTTTAGCTTGGTATCTTTCAATGTCTTTATATTTTCCATTTGTGATCCACTTAAACCCAAACTCTAGGTACTCCATAGAAAAAATACCTCATCCTTTGTAGGAGCATTGGGAATGGTGTCCAAGGCATTACTAGATTCATAAATATTTTTAAGGTAGGAATTCGAGTCCTTGAAGGGATTCATATTATTTTCTTTTGTTTTACTAATTATATTTTTTATCCAAAACTTATTAGGATCAAGTTTAGATAGGTGCAAAATATGTTCTTGCTTTCTATTTACAGTTTTTCCCTTTTAATTATTGCTTTGTAATTATTTATCTTATCTATTTTAATTAAGGATTAGTTAGAAGCATCCCTAATGAATTTCCTAGAAATTTTACATTCATTATCATACAAGGGTCGATTTTCTATCATTCCTTCTACATGACACCTATATAGAAAACTTGTTAATGGAAGTAGAAAGGGCTTTTCTAAAATTAAGATAGAGGTATTCCATGTTTTCTTTATATGTTAGGATATTTAAATCTTTTAAGAAAATATTAAGGTTGAAATCATTTCTTAAAAGAATAGCTTGGTTAGTTGTAGTTCTAGCATGTAGGATGATTAATATTACCTTCATTTATGGGACCGTGAACATCTTTTTCTATGATATTATAGGGATAATCTTTATCTAAAAGTTTTTTCTTATAAAAAGTAGAATTAATAGAGGTGAAATACAAAATTTGCTATGTAAATATTCTTAACATGGATGCCTAAGATTTCTATCTAAATGTAATAATTGAAAGGGTCTATCTTATGAAGTTGAATCCCTCTACTATAGGATTTCTCTGATGTTTCCACTATAAAAGTAATATCATTTTCATTCTAGATCCAACTTAATATAGGACCTTTGCTCCATGTAAATGTTCTTAATGAAAGCCATGGAAATTCCAAAATAATAATAGTTTTTCTATTTCTAATTATTTCTCATTTACATTCCTTCCTTGCTTTCTTTACCTTTTGAACTTACAGTCCTTCTTAGCTTTCTTTACCTTTTGAAATTCCTTCCTCAATTCATGTTGGTATCTTGTGGTATGAGGTCTTCATGTACAAATATTTCTGACCCTTTTACCTTAAGATCCAATCATGAGGATCCAATTCAATTAATTTGTTCATTTCCTATATGATGTGTTTGATATCCAATTTATTTTTCAAATTAATTAGGGCTTAATTGTTAGTTAGCTTTTTTCTTTTAGCTCTTTAATGATGTCTCTTATGTTGTGATTTCTATTTTTCCATTTCTTGTAATGTAGCCTCCATTTTCTGCAACTAGGTCTCTAATCCTAATATTATATTCTAATTTCTAACAATCTAAATTTGTTATCAAACATTTTATGTATCTTATTTTCTAATAATTTAAATTTGTCATCAAACATTACCTCTACTTGTCTTTGAATCACACTAAAAACAACTCTAAAAAAACAATATAAAAACTTATTATGAAATCAATCACAATAAAAACAACCGACAAAGATAACCCTAAAATTTGCACTACAATTACTAGTGTTGTAGAGTTATTGTGATGTATATCATATTTTGTAGTGTTGCAGAGTTATTGTGTTGTATATCATATTTTGATATGTGATATTTTTTACAATTATCAGTGTTGCGAGTATCAAAATATTTTTTACAATTATCAGTGTTGCGAGTTATTGTGATACATATCATATTTTGATATATGATATTTTTTAAAATTGTTATGTTGGTTAAATTTTATGTATTTTTGGAAAGCATTTTAATTTTTTTTGGGGGAGAGGTGTTAAATTTGATGGAAACTTTAAAATGATAAAGTCATTATTTAAAATTTTAAAGTAAATTTTTTGGAAGATTTGTAAAGCAAAAGGTTTTGTCACTTTTATATGAAAATTATTAATAAAATTTCAAAGAGCATATAAAACTTATTTTTTAATAAGTTAAAAAGTTACATAACATTTTATTTTTAATACTTAAAAATAGTTGCATAACATTAACTTTAACCCCATCATTGACACTACACTTGTATTTTTAAAAATTATTCTAAAAATATTAGATTAAATAAATTTATGATTTATACCATCCGGACAAAGTTACATATCTCCTCTCTACCAGGTTAAAATGAGTGTAACAAACCTATCTGACTCCCATATTAAAAGCTGAGCTTCCGTGATGCTTATTATAATATTCGTATTAGCCATCTTTTGGTTGTAGAGTGATTGAAACTATGGATTTATACTATTCTTTTTTTGATCTTTTCCTAATGTTTTTCGAATCTCAGGTTATTAACTCAGCGTTATTCAAGAGGTTACGTGGAATATATGGTAATGAATACGACAAGTTTATGTTGAAAAAATTGGTTCCAGTAGCCGGTGATATGACGCAACATAATTTTGGAGTAGAAGAAGATATGACCGATATGCTCATAAAGGAAGTAGACATCATTGTCAGCTCGGCGGCCACTACAACATTTGATGACAGGTTTTGGAATCGTTTAAAGACGCTTTTTGATGACAGGTTTTTTTAAAGAGGCTTTGATATTGAATCTGCAATGTTAGGTGGAGAAAATTGTTGCATTTACTCATGGATATTCTGTGTTACAGGTTTAGTATAATTAATATAATTATTGAAATTAAAAATAATATGAAATTTAGTTTTCAATGTAGCAGCAACAATTTTTTATTTTTATTCTAAATTTATATTTAAAATATTTTAACTAAGATATATGTTTAAATAAATTTAAAATATTTTAACTAAAATATATGATTAAATATCTTCAAATAAGATATAAGTTTAAAATATTTTGGTTAAAAAATAAATTTATAATGAATTTTCTCTTTCTTATATATATTTATATATATGAATTTTCTTTAAGTTGTGTACAATTGAGTGAGACTAATGGTTATAAACATGTTTTTCCTCTTTGGAGGTGAGAGATTCAAATCAAGAGGGGGTAGGGTATGAACATCTCCATAGACTTTAGCACTCAAATCCCTCTATGGAGGGGGTCCCTTATCCCACAAACAAAGGGGTCTCATACACCAATTTGGTGTATGGCTTGGCCCCTTGTCCTATAAACAAGGGGGTCTCAATCACCAATTTGGTGCATGGCTTGACCTTGACCTTGAAATTAGATTATTATTATATAGCCTGTCAGATCCCCTAATAAGTATTTGATATATAATAGTATTGAATGGAAATATATTTTTGAGATTTCATACATAAAACTTAAAGAGTTCAACCAATTAAACTTAGTTAATATGGTTTGCTTTATTTTTATCTATCTATATATTTTAATTATTTTATTATTATTATATAAAAAAGATAATTAGCAAACACAATCTCACACAAAGAGTGGAAACAAAATTGTCTCACTCATCTAAATACATTACACAGATATAGCAATTTAGATAACTCAACAAAATCTTGGACTAAACCTAGACATTCAAACTAATTCTAGTTATAACAATATATTAATTTATGCATTTATGTATTATTCTTAACAATGCAGAAATTAATTTTCTACAACACCCAACTTGTTTCTACAAATTTCAAATTTATCATTTCCAACAAACTTAATAAATGTGTGTGTCACATTATCAATTGTATTACAATATTCGTCAATTTCAGTTGATTGAATCTTCTCCCTCACAAAATGGTAATGTGTCTCAATATGTTTTGACCTGGCTTGATACAATGTGTTGTTCAATAATACGATGGAACATTCTTTATCAAACTTGATGGATGTAGGTACTTGTTTCTTTTATCCAACATTTTGAAGAATTTGTCTATGCCATACAACTTCATAGGTAGCACTGCATAACACTTTATACTTAGCTTATGTGGATGGTAGGGAAACAATTCGTTGTTTCTTATTACTCCATGACATAGGCCCAAACCATACATTGGACACATATCCAAATATTGACCTCTTGCAATGTGTATTTCCATCCCAATCAAAATCAAAATGACTTGTAAACTAAACATTAAAATCATTAGTAATCAAAATCAACAGTCCTTTTCAAATATTGAACGACTCTCCTTGTCGCTTTCCAATGATTGTTATTAGGCTTAGCCATAAATTGACGAAGTATACTGAATGGATAATTCAAAATTTTCACCAATTTTTGATGTGAAGTATCATTCACCTCCTTTGTTTCATCATTACTATCGAAATTAACATTTTTTTTTAATGGAGTAGACGCTACCTTAAATTCATTCATATTAAATTTCCTGAAAAACTCTCTTTTATATTTACTTTGTGCAATTAAGGTATGACCATTGTCCCTCCATACTTCAAGACCTAAAAAATAGTGTAACTATCCAAGATCCTTCATCTCAAATACTCTCTAAAATTGTCTCTTGATATATTCATTCAAGTCAATAGCACTTCCTATTATAATAATATCATCAACATATAAATAAATCAAAGACATAGGACCATATTCGTCATTTTTGATATAAATATTGAGATCACCTTTACTTTGGATGAATCCTTTTTGAAAGAAGAAAGTATTCATTTTAACATACCAAGCCAGGATGTTCATGACCCTAATTTACAAACCCCTGTCATATATTGCCTCCATCACTAAACATATTCTCTTAAATTAAAATTATTTTTTTGATTTAAATTTTATTTCTAATTTTTATCCCGAATGGGATACCATGTTGTGACGAGATGCCACGTAGCCTGCCCCAGACCCAAGGCATTAATATGGCAGGTCGACACCCTTCACCTCACTATTAAATGAAGGGAGTCTATTACTACCTGACGAGAATAGGAGGACAACTCCCTCGTGCGAGAAGAATGGTGACCACAAGGTGTAATGCCAGTGGGAATCTTGGTACAGAGGTCGTGTCTGGCCTCAGCATTATCCTCTCGCTTGGACGAGGTTGGTTCCATATTACATTTGCACTCCATCAACCTGGGTGATCTGCACACTGGATCTGCATCTAGTCGACTCTTATTTCTTTCTCCCTACACATTAGCACCCTTTCTCACCCCACCATGCCAAGAAAAAAAGGCAGGCCACAACATGGCCCTGCCAGGTATAGTTTTGTTGTTAGACAGCGAAGGGTGAAGAGATTGGAGTGCGCCTTGTCCATTTCTCGAACTCAGTGACGGGAGAAGCCCAAAATGTCACCAATGGCATACGTTAAGGAGGATATTCTAGAGGAACCTATCTAGGTTCCTCTGGAATCCCTCCTCTTCATAGTGCCAGATAATTGGAAACCCCCCAACCATATCCCCACAGGCACAAGTGCTCCGGCCATTGTCCAACAAGCACAAGAATCCAGGAAAGGGGCCACCTGCATAATTGAGGAGGAATTCTTCCATTTGGTCCCTGTGGACACAATTGAGACCACCGAATTTGCAGCGGAGGAGCTCAAGGCGGTGGAGGCTATGGAAGTGGCTCAGGTGGACTCAGGCGAGGTAGTGACGGTCCTAGACATGGAGGTGGAGGGAAGCCCAGTCTTGGCGCCTCCACCACTCGACACTCCCATATTTTTGTCAGTTACCACCACCCTTCTTCCATCCAAAGCAGCTCGCACTATTCCTTGAGCTACGAAGCCAAATGGATGACCAGATACATCGAGATACCCTCAAGCACTATAAAATTGACACTCTTTACAAAGCCTACTCGAATGCACCGACAACCTAACGTTGTCTGACCTGCGTGAGGCCTTTCGTTCTCCAACCCAGGGACGACCCCCTCAACGATGATCCAACCGAAATGCCCCCAGGTGAAAATGTGTAATCTCCCTGCTTTGGCTATCATGAGCATTATCAGCTCGGCTCCTTGCACTGTTACAATGAAGTTTTACAATTATGTCTCTTTTTTTTAGTTGATATTCTTTCTTAGTTGCTTAGCAAAATTCTGCAAAGACTTGAATCCATGACCTGCTCTAGTTTCCATTTGGCAGGGCAAATGGCGGATTGCGATTTTGAACAATGACATCACAATATGTCACTTGTTTCGATTTTCGCTAATTTGGCGGAACAAATGGAAGACTATAGCCATGTGGCTTTTTTGTACCGTAAAAGTTAAATAATAGGAATTTCCTCTCTTTTTTATTCACAAAAAAAAATTATTTCTAAATTTATGGCTTTGTTTATTTTATTATTTTCTCTAATAATGATTATTTATTATTTTTACCATTTATTTATTAACAAATTTCTTGAAAGATCTTCTTATTATTTTTCTCTCTCTCCTAATTCATCAATGATTAACTTGTTTGAGATCTCTTATTTTAATATTCTCCATGTAAACTTATTATCAACATCCATTGGTTTAATTTTAATTTTTAATATTTCTTACTCAAGTGCTAGATCCCTTATTTTAGTTTTTATTACTTTATTATTCTTTCACAACATTCTCTTCTTATCTCAACTAATATCTACCATGCTTACTCAATAAATCTACTCTTTTACATAAGTTTTTCTTATTATTGAGATTTTGTTGTCCCTAATGATGGATCTAGTGTCCACTAGAAATTTTGGACTTTTCAAAATTGTCTACATATTTTATCTCCAAATTATTTTATAGAAATCATCAATAACTATTAAAACATGCATTCTCACATTGTTGTTGATGCCAATGCTTGATGGTGATCCCTTGTTGCAGCAAGATGACAATGCTTGATGATGATCCCTTGTTACATCAAGTTTGTACAGTCCTTCAACTCAGTTTCCTCTTGTTACAAGATTGTAGCAATCTTATATGTCCTTCACAACACATTGTCGCTTAACAAATACCAATAGGAAATGTCACACAAATATATTCATAACCTTTAATCTCGTGTGATCTATCATCTACAAAATAGATATGAGCACCAAATTATTATTTTCGTGATATGTATGAAATCAATCCTTATTGAATGACATATGAATTGAAGCACCAAAATCAATAAACCAAGCATTAACATCATCAATTTCTACAAAACAGTTTGAGGTTTTTGAAATCATTTTCTAAGGCTTGTTTATCAACATTATTCCCTATATTCCTTCTATATTTGGATTCATCAAATTTTATCTTCCTGCAATCTTTAGCAAAGTGACCAAACTTACCACTATAAAAGCATGGATTTGCTTTGTATAATTGTTTCCCTTTTGTACCAACATCGAATTGAAACTTTGAGACCTGCTATTAAGATTTTCTCTTAGTTCTTCCTCTTGCAAAATAATACATGCCAATTCATCAAATGCAGGTGTTTCTTCCCTAGCTGCAAGTCTAGTTATAAACATTTGATAATCTTATCTTTAAGTTCTTTGATTCTATAAAGAAAATTACCAATGCTTTCATTTTCCTCCATTTTAATTTAGAGTAGTTTACTTTTTTACAATAACACTTGATTTGTATTTGTGGTCTAATACATATCTTTTAAGTTTTCCATGTTTTATTGGAAGTTTTGCAATCTCTAATATGAGGAATGCTAATGTCTTTTATGAAGATTTTCACAGTGATTTCTCCTTTCGATAACAATTTTCTCTTTACATTGATTTCTCCTTTTCTCCTTCGGAGGAATGATAATGTCCTTTATGAAGATTTTCACAGTGATTTCTCCTTTTGATAACGATTTTCTCTTCACAATTATTTCTCCTTTTCTCCTTTGGACTGTGATTTGTAAAGCGATTTTCCCACGGGGTGCCCTTTTAGTTATAAGACAGTTGTACTCTCTCCTAGCAACAACTTCTATCCTTCTTCACGTGTACAATCCGAACAACTATTTTACGTCCACAACAACAATCCTTCAACCACTCTTCACACATCTGTAATTACACAGGCAGACGGATCACGCCCTCTCTGAGGTCTAATACCAAAACAGATAATTAACAAAGACCGTCTCACATAAAGAGCTGAGACGAAATTGTCAAACTCACACACTAATCTATAACACGGAAATGCATTAGCATTACACATATGTAGCAACTTAGGTATTCAACAAACTAAACTGAATCTCATAGACATCATGGACTAAACCTAGTCATTCTCTAACAAATTCTATTTCTAACAATTTTCTAGATTATTCTTAATAATATAGTTAACAAGATTGGTATTGGTACTGTTTAGAAATTGTCGGAAGAACCACAGTGCTTTTGACAAGCTATCAAAAGCATTGTGGTTCTTCCGACAATTTCTAAACAAATCTCTCACCACAGAAACTTAAATGATAAGATTGGTACTATATAAATATTTTGATTATTGTGTCCATTAATTAATATTTTTTTTTGTTTACATGTGTAAACTATATAACAATATATAGTTAACAAGATTGATACTATATACTTATTTTAATTATTATGATATATAATTAACAAGATTGATACTATATACTTATTTTAATTATTATATCTAATGATTAATTTTTATTGTTTACATGTGTTTTTTTATTGTTATATATTATAATATTTTTAATTATTTTATTATTAATTTAATATTAATTTATTATTTTGTAGATTTTATTCCATACTAGATCTAGAGACTGTAGAGCCCCTTTCTACCTAATAAATCTATCCAAATATACTAAACATAAAAATATTAATATGTTTGTGTCAGTTACTATGCATAAAACATGTTCATACTAATTATAACATATTACTATGAAAATATAAACTTATACTTGATTAGTATTTTACATATATGAATGATATTTTTTTAACGCAACTCTTCTGGCTAGACTTCTTTAAGTAAAATTGCTCCCCTCCATGCAAATATAATTAAGATCTTATGATGCAGGTATGATGTCTCTCTTGAAACTAACACAAAAGGAGTTTATCGCCTTTTGGAATTTGGCAAATGCTGCGAAAAGGTCCAGCTTTTCTTGCACCTGTCTACTNTTGCTCCCCTCCATGCAAATATAATTAAGATCTTATGATGCAGGTATGATGTCTCTCTTGAAACTAACACAAAAGGAGTTTATCGCCTTTTGGAATTTGGCAAATGCTGCGAAAAGGTCCAGCTTTTCTTGCACCTGTCTACTGGTAATTCATTCATCTCATCCTTGCTTTGCCAATATTTTAATTTTATAATGCAATAAGGTTCTGCTTAGTTTTTTGAACTTGTGGTTTTTTTTTTCACTCCAAGCATATGTCAATGGGCAAAGACAAGGTCGTGCGCCAGAAAAAACTTTTCATATGGAGCACAATAGTAATCCACCTCTGGACATTCAAGCTGAATTTCATTTAGCAAACAAAGCTCTCCAAGGTCTCGAGATTGAATTTTCAGATTTCCAAAACTGCGACAAGGGACCAAATTCTCGAAAGAAAATTGCTCAAAGGCTGAAAGATTTGGGGATGGAAAGGTGCCATTAACTTTCTTTTTCGCATATGTTCTTATGTCAGTTTTTATTCCATGACACACAGCTTCACTATAAAATCTATGACAGTAAAACTATTTTTGTTGGTATTTTGCTACATACCTAATTGTTTGAAACTGAAATTGTTCAGGGCAAGAATATACGGATGGCAGGATACGTACGTTTTCTCCAAGGCAATGGCTGAGATGCTAATAGTGAATGGCAGGAAAGATTTACCAGTAGTCATTGTTCGCCCCAGTGTTATTGAAAGCACAGTCCTTCAACCTTTTCCTGGCTGGATAGAAGGCAATCGGTAAGAGACATCACGATCATACATATGTTCTATCCGGGTTTCAAAATTTCAAATATCGTTTAGTAATAGGAATAATATTTATTTAATTAAATTAATTAGAATTAAAAAAATAGTTTGTTTTTATTTTTTACTCCTTTAATGGCACTGAGATTTCTTCGGTATTAAGAGCACTTAGATTGTTGTTATCCCATTATAATTTATTATAAACTATAATTTTACATAAAAAGATTTATTTTTAATATTATTTATCTTTTTAAAATAATTTAATTTTAAAGTCTTTAATATCTGATATTTTTATAAAATATAATTTCACATAAAATGTAATTGGTATATTTATTATTATGGAATAGATTAATTTGGTGAAAAATGGACTGAATAATTATATAAAGACAATTGATAACTTAAATATTTTAAGAATTTGTTTTTTTAGAGGGAGCTGAAAATAACTAGAAGAATATTGATATTTTTAGTGTTTTATTATGGAATAGATTAATTTAGTGAAAAATGGACTGAATAATTATATAAAGACAATTGATAACTTAAATATTTTAAAAATTTGTTTTTTTGAGGGAGCTGAAAATAACTAGAAGAATATTGATATTTTTAGTGTCTTATTATGGAATAGATTAATTTGGTGAAAAATGGACTGAATAATTATATAAAGACAATTGATAACTTAAATATTTTAAGAATTTGTTTTTTTAGGGAGCTGAAAATAACTAGAAGAATATTGATATTTTTAGTGTCAATTTGAGTAAGAATCATTTGAATTTAATGAAATTGTAAATATCACATTTTAATATTGCATTATTCTATGGCATTAAATGTATGGAAAGGTGTTGAATTAATTTTTTAATAAAAACAACAATTTAATCAAACCAAAATCACAAAATTACAAAAATTATAGAATCAAAAATCTAAAAAATCAAATTCTTAAAACATTTAACAACCTGTTTTAAGAAGTAATTGTAAAAGAAACTGATATTGTCTTTTTAACTATATTAAAATTTATTGATTTTAAATAAAAAATTATTTAAAATGTTAAATCATGAAATTTTCTTATATTAATATGGATGGTTGAAATATGTGATTCTAGATATTTCTGAATCTAAAGTGTGTCTTTATTTTTTAATATGGAACAATTGAAACCTTATCTGTAAATACATTTCATCATTTTATCTTAAATCTAATAGCCATCCCTTCTTGACCATTTTATTTATCATTTTAATAATATTTATCTTTATATTCAATTCACTATTGAAATGCAAAAGGATAATTTTCTTTTCTTTTTAGATGCTCTCATTTCATGTTTTTCAAATGGTTCCTCACCCACATACCATTTGATACATCCATCACCATTATCAATAAAGGAATGACACATACCATTTGATACCTCATCCCCTTATCACTAAAGGAATGACCCATACCATTTGATACCTCCATCACCATTATCATTAAAGGAATGACAACTCCATCACCTTATCATTAAAGGAATGACAACTCCTCATTTCCTTGAGAAAGTGAAAATGGACCAAGTCTTTTTCTCAACCCTATATGAAAGATCATACCATTGATCATATTTCAAAAATTCTGGAAAAAAAGAACATCAAAACTTTTTTCCAAACCATTTAAAATCATTAAGCAACTATTCAAAACTGCCAAGGACAAATATAACTTTAATGCTTGGGCCATTGAATCTACCAAATTACTTGTTTGTGTGAAGTAATTTAATTATCTTTTAATAAGAAGTCTTTAAACGCTTAAAATCATTTCCAAACCGTTTAAAATCATTAAGTAACTATTCAATAAAATTAAATAATTTTAATTATCTTTTAGTTTTTTTTTCTTATTCATTTATTATTTTAATTTCTTTTCTTTCATAAAATTATTTAATTTTGTTAAATATTTTTTTCAATATTTTAATATTATAAGTTAAATATTTTTTTCAATATTTTAATATTATAAGAGATAGCATGCTTATTTATGATTTTTTTTCAAAATTTACTATTGACATAAAAATAATTATTCCATAATTATAAGTAATATATAATTATGGAGAAAATCTATATTTTCAAATATGTAATCGAGATAGAATTGATTTTATATTTTCAAATACGTAATCCAGATAGAATTGATTTTGTTGACCACCTTTTTAAATTTGAAAAGTTTACCTTATATTTGGTATGATGGTTATATTAATTTTTTTATATTTAATTATAAAAAGTTATTTGGTATAATGGTTATATTTATTTATTTTATATTTAATTTATTTTATATTAATTTTTTATGATGATTATGGAATTAATTTTGGTTAATTATATTTAATAAAATTAAATAAATTGTTTGGACTTTTTTAATACTAACTTAGGTTAATTATATTTAATAAAGTTAAATAAGTTGTTTGGACTTTCTTATATAATGTATCTTGGTTGTAAAGTAAATGTTTATAAAATTAAGGATGGGCTTTGTCACTAGGTTGATATAATTGTTAATTCTTTCATATTTTATTAAGTTACTTATTTGTTGTTGTTTGTAATTTTGGAAATAAATTGTATAAAGTTTTTGAAGATGAATGTTTCAAAAATTTTATACAAAATTTATTTTCAAAATTACAAATAACATTATAAAAAAACTGGTAAAAATCTACATACTTTACTTATATATTGGTTAACAGTATTAAGTATACTAAAATATATTGCATATTTTAACTACGTGTTCAAGTTCATTTCTTCACCCAACTTCTATGGTTAAACTTGTTAGGATCGGAAAATAATTATAAGTGAAATAAAAAATTCCCATTGCAAAATAATTTATTATGTCAATATCAATTTTATATAACAAAACATAAATTGAAAATTGGAATTGCAGAATGCTTGATCCAATCATTACACACTATGGCAAAGGACAACTATCTTACTTGCCAGCTGATGGAGATACTGTGCTCGATCTGGTTAGTTACTGATGTTAGAAACTCAACAATCATTTCATAATTTATAGTGATTGCCATTTTTTTTAAATACTTAATTTTTTTAATTAAAATTACAGATACCGGTAGATATGGTTGTAAATGCAACTTTGGCATCCATGGTAAAGCACGCTGGAAAGCCTGGCGTAAAGGTCTATCACGTTGCTTCTTCCATTGCAAATCCATTAACACTTCGAAATACTTTTAAAATAATTTTTGAACATTTCAAATCAAATCCATACATCGATAAGAAAGGAGAGCCGATAATATTGGGAAAGGAAATAACGTGCTTACGTCATGAGGAGGACTTCTATGGCGCTTTGGGCATGGCTTCAAAATCCCCCGGTGTAAGTTGAAGCTGCATTTCTATATTTATGTAATATTTAGATTGCAAACTGTAAAGCCTTCCATAACAGTTTGATGTTTTGTCAACTCATGGCTTAGGTGCAGATAACTAGGTTATCGACAGAGCTATTAAAGTATATGGCGAAGATCTACAAGCCATACACATTTTACAAAACAAAGTCAGTAATCTGCAACATTAGCTGAGATTTTACACCCCCAAAATATAATTTGTTGAATTGTTTTCTTAATCAATTTAATCTAAGCTTTAAATTTGATTTGTAATCGTGGCTTTTGACAATATGACAGATTCGATATCTCAAACTTGGAGAAGTTATTCCAAGAGCTTTCTGAAGAGGAACAAGAGAATTTCGAATTTGATGTGAAGAACATACGGTGGAATGATTATCTTGGAAATATTCATATCCCCGGACTTCGACAGCATGTCATGAAAGGACGTGGTACAGGAAAACCTCTTATAAAGATATAGTGCGATTAATCGTTTGAAGTGCATTCTCCTGTTTCTATTAGTTTCATTAAATTTACAGAATACTAGCTGTTTATATAGAGAACAGTCATGCCACCATCATATGCTCACACTCCTTTGAATGGACATGTAATAATTAAGTTTAATGTAATATGTAACATTTAATTTAACTATAATTATAATATTTTAAGAATTATGACTAATAAAGGATTGATTGAGCATCGATGCAAAACCTATATTTTATTTGAGTAATCCTAGGATTAATGCACTAAATTGTCAGGGGTAAAGGCTTACCAGCATAAAGTAGCTGCTCGTGATAAATGCATTGATATTTAGAGTAATAGTTAGATCTTAACATCTTACTTAGTTATTTATTTATATATTGTATATTTAAACAAGTGTAATTATAGTGATTATGTTCATGCTGAATTAGTCAATTT